>JARVGW010000323.1:5079262-5094124 GCA_031762495.1 Anablepsoides rubrolineatus
TTAGCCAGGAGGAGTAAGTGAGTTTAGGGGGGCATGTATCTGAAACCATGAGTGTTGTATGCATTTGTGTGAATATCTGAAAAGTAAGCCCAAAGAATCAATCCCCAAAACCTGCGCAGCCATTGTTCAGAATATTATTGTTAACTGTTCATTCTGTGTGGCCCTCAGCTTGCTCCAGGAATCAGATCACAGACGGGTGTGGGAGGGGGAAAAGGTGGGGGTCAGACCCTCAGTCGACATCAACATCCAGGAAGTATTTAGTCCACAGCTCTCAAGGTCATGTTACGGGAGAGCCAAATTATGTTAATATTTATTTTGGTACAGAAGGAACTGTTTGGTCAGGCAGACAATAACAATTTTCCATCAGCCTTTAATGTCCGCTGGTTACCTCTCATATGGCGAATCTAATCAAACAAATATTGTGAACAATTCCGCCGAGCCGAACTATCAGCTTTCTCCAAGATTAATTCCATCTGGCCAGCAAAGTCCAGGGATCACAGCCGGCCCGCGACCTTCAGCAGAACCGCTTGCAGACTGAGTCCAGCTCGCTCAAGGCAAAAGACTGAGTGCTGATAGAACAGCAATCCTTCAAAGGTCAGGCAGCCAGGAGAATGGCCCGAATAGCCACTGATGCTGATTTGTAGAACACCAGGAGACCACCAAGCCAATCTGTAGAATCCAGTGATCAAAATCCAAATATATATCCAGAACAGAGCAGAGGTCCCACCTTTTACATGTCCTCCCATGGAAGAAAAAAACTTTGTTACAAAAAATGTATTAAAAGACCAGCTAACCAAATCCATAAAAATAAAAATATCCATAATTTCTGGTTTTGGATGAAAACATAGAGAAGGCTCAGAGCAAATTAAGCAGTTTATTTTTTGTTTTGATAAATTCTGCTTGCATAATTTTTAAGAGCTCTGACAATAAAGACACTTTTAATTAGGAATGCCCCTATTCAATAGAATGGGATAGCAGGGAAGCATGGCGAATGAGCAGAAAAGCCACTTGATTGACTGCAGGTGTGTCATTCAACATGGCAGCTTCATTACTTAGCAGTCTTTAGACATGAGTTCTGATTGTTAGTCTCAGATGCTACAAAACTGCTCTGCCCCACCCTGTCATTCCATCAGATTCCAGCCTTCTGATTGGTTGAAGCTGTTACTGGGGAGAAAGGCTTCTTCAATGACTCAGCTCAGCTGTTTTAACACATACAAACACTACAACAAAATAACTGTCCAAGGAACCCTGGATCAACACATATTTGCTCATAAATCAGTAATTTCTTGACCTTTAAGGATAAAATTTGCTATAGCAGTTGCTTAAATCTAAATGCAACGCTAAATACATCTTTAGGAAGGCTGCCAAAACAAGTTTTTAACAGCAAACCCAAACAAATACATAGTATGAGTTTTGCAAAGCTGGCAATCCTGTCATAGTTTCTCCAGGAACGATTCTAGTTTATTTTATTAGGCTATAAAACAAACAACTTCTGTTTCAGAAGAGAAGATAATAAGTTGTATTGTCCACACAGTTGCAACTTCCTACACTTCTGTCGAACAGTAGTTGTCGCTGCAGAGAAGTTATACAACCACACTGTTGAAATGGCAGAAGAAGAGTTTACAAGGAATGCAGTCTTCACTCAGAGTTTAAACATACTGACACAATTCAGGACTTGAATCTGCATACAAAAATTTAATTTAACTGTGGACAGCAATGAAAGCAGTTCTATTATTCGTTTTGAATACCTTATAGTATGCCTTATATACTAATTACTGCCTAATAATAATTCCTGGCAGAATCACCTGCAGCCTATTTGATTAGTCTGACAACCATAAACCTAATGATTTGTGCTGAAGGTAATTACTGTAACTGTCAGTGTCAGTAATGATGCACCGCCAATCAACTTGCATCTCCTCTCACTCTGTTTTCTGTCACCTCATTTATTTCTTTAATTTGTATAAAAATTCACATGCAGGGTTTCTTTTTCCCCCCAACCTCTTTAAAATGTATATTATTTTTTTCTGTTTTTGCATGACTTTTTTCATCCATGCCCTTCAATCTGAGTCCTTCATGTGTATAGGTCGCCACAGGTGACCGAGTCCTGTGTGTCAACTATATAAAAGTGTATTTTTAAGAAGGAAAAAAAAATCTCACTTGGGAGTTTTCATAAAATCCCCTTGTGAATAACAGACCCTATGAGACACTCACAGCCTCAGCTGACATGTAATTAAAGGCAGGGGTCACAGGCTGACTGACTCATTTTCATACCGGACGTTTAGAAAGGGAAAACCGACAGGTAGGGTGAGACAAGGTCTTTTAAGGTAGGCAACTGATGAAATTTTAATGCCCCCACCCCATCTCTACTTACCCCCAGACTGTAATAAATAAATTGGAGACAGAGCCTTCCTTTGCTGCCCAAGAGTGTCGACGAAGATATCCTGGAACCTGAAAAGACTTGAATCCATTACCATAAAGAAACCAAAGAGGCACAAGACCTATTTAGATATGCTTGACATTTTAGTAAAAGAGAGAAAAAAAGGGAAAGGTGAGGGGTGAGATCAGGGAAATAGCAGTGGCTAACAAAGTGTTTCAGCAGACGCTTCCAAGAAGACTGTCTGGATGCTGACAAGCACACACACACACACACACACACACACACACACACACACACACACACACACACACACACACACGTTTGTTTCTCGACCCTGTGGGGACCTTCCCTTGACTTCCATTCATGTTTTTTAGCCTTTATATCCTAACCCTGATCATATACTCTAAAATTAACCTCACCTGACCCTAAAACAAACCTAAAACTTGGTCCTAAACCTAACCCCACACCCGTAACATGCATTTGGACCCGTGGGGACCTGGGATTGGGCCCCACGAGGCTGTGTTTTTTTGGTAAAAAAATTCCCCATGTTGTAGTAAAAACCTATCCACACACACACACACATATAAACACACACTAAAGTATCAGAAGTTACCAATATTACTGAAAGCAGACACTTAAATTACTCTCTGAATCTTATTGATTCTTAGAACTTTTATAGAAAATTGATTGCTTAATGATAATTAAGCAAAAGAATGATTTTGTTTGATTATGTAAATAATCAATCATATTTATTGATGGTAAATGGTACTGAACTTATATAGCATTTTTTAAGTCCTTACAGACCCCCAAAGCGCTTTAGACTTCAGACATTCACCCATTCACACACTGATGATGGTAAGCTACACTGTAACCACAGCTGCCCTGGGAAGAAGTGAGGCTGCTATGCACAGGTGCCACGAACCCTCTGACCACCATAAGTAGGCAAGGCGAGTAAGTGTCTTGCCCAAGGACACAACAACTGCAACTGCAATGGCTGGACCAGGTATTGAACCGGCAACCTTCCTGGAGGAATACATATTGAAAAGAAAAGATCCTTGATAATCCTTATAACCTTGTTATAAGAAGTGCAGGGCTGATTCCTTACAGCATCCATGGAGGGAATCCATACACTCATTGTCTTCATATAAAAGTTTAAATCTAAAATCATTTTATGTTGGAAAATGTTGTGGAAAAATGCCGTGATGCAAAGATGCAGAGTGCGGCTAAGATATCTTTATGTTCTCTTCTGGTCATATTTTTCAACCTGTTCAGTTTTCTCTTTTACTATTACATCAAACTATATGTGAAGAAATTACTACCAAATAAGGACTTACTAACTACAGTTTGGTTGTCTTTATTCTCCTCTGGCTCTGGATCAGACTCTGGTTCCAACATGTAAGGCTGGATGGACAAGTCTTTCCTTGACAGCTTTAAATTAATTTGTAAATAAAGTTTGTGTTCCTCAACATAGTCATAAAGCCCCAAACAATAGCCAGTTGTAGTGCATTCAATTATTCCTTTCAGAGAGTTTGATAAAAACCCTTCTAGTGACTGATAAGATCTTCTGGTAATACACAGACAAACATGGTCTAAAACATGATCACCTGTTGCCAAAAGGTGAAAGACGAGTAATATTTAGTGAAGAAACTCAGCTCATCAGTTGTTTATGAGCCCTTTGATAGCTGGTTAGTTGAAAAATTATTTCTTTGTTATTTGATATTTGTCCTGCTTGAGCTACATGTAGGATGTCATCACATCGCTCCACTCAGTCAGTACCATCCCCATAAGGAGAGCCTAATTGAAGATTTTTATCCCTCATTAAGAACAGCAAAAAAGCTGCTGTCTCATCCTAGTTAGGTCATTAGATGTCCTGCCTTCTTGTTGCCTTGTGGTCCTGAAGGACGAGGACTAACTGAAATGAGGATAAACAAACAACAGCAGGCACAAATGCTTTATTTTGCTCTAGACTTTGATCCCATCATTTGAAAGACTTGGTAGCATGCCACGCCCCAGGTCAGATGTAACTGATTGAGCCAGAGCCATCACTCATGGCCTTTTTGTCACTGCAGTCACTGGAGGTAAATTTCTACCGTAACATCAGGCCTCCAATCCGCCCCACACTTAAAGCCTTTGATTTAGAAGAGAGGTTGTTATTTTCTGTCAGTAATTGCGATAAAAGCCAGAGGAGAGCGCTAAAAGCAGAAGGAGGTGAGATACAAGCAAGCATGTGGGTTTTTTTCTTTTTTTTTTTTTTTTACATTTCTGCAACAGCATTTTACCCAATTTCTCTGTCTTTTACAGGAAGAGGACGAAGAGGAGGAAGTAGAGCAAAGAAAAGAAGAAAGAAGAATTGAGCGGATAGAGCCAGTAGGGAGGGCTGACTCTTCACTGGAGCGTTCACCTGTGTTAAGCATAGAGTAAGTGGCCAAACCCCCATCCTACACACACACATACACACATACACACACATACAAAATCACAGCTGGGTAGCTTAAAGAGTCACATCGCCAACTGTTGTGTAGTCATACAGATACATGTGCATTAGATATAAATGATTACATGTAGAATGTAAAAGATTTTCAGAAGACACTTTGCAGGACGCCAATGCAGCAATTGCCTATATTAGTCATCACTCTTTATGAGTCAGGAAGACAGAAACACAGACTAGAAAGCAAGCTCAGACATACATTAAGTGTACGAAAATTTTAAGAAAAAATTTAATATGAACCAGAAGCTTCAGGTTGTAACATGTAAACTTTTTTATGTCTGCATTTTTATTTATTTTTTGACAAAGTAATTACACATTTTCTATTTTAAATGGAAAACACAGATGCAATGCAAGTCAATGGGTGTTTGGGTGTGCACACTCTGCAATCTGGGGATTTAAGAGAAAATCATAAGTCTTAACAGTGAGAGACACACTTCATGAAAGAAAACAAAAAGGCTTGTGTTTTAATGTATAAAATGTACATGATGTGTAGAGTTGTGGGAATGAGAAGCATTTGTGTGTAAAGGTTTTGGACATAATAAAAAATTAGATTACATGACATCATCACCATCATCAAAGTTGAACATTTTGTGATAATATCTGATTAAAAAAAATCCTAAAACGAAAACTGTGTTTGTATAAAAGCTATTAAGGACACAAAATTGTAATAAGAGTGTTTCCATGCTATTATGATGCAAGACTCAACTTTATGCAATTTATTTTATTGTTTAAAGTTTACTTCATTTATTATTAATAATAATGAGTTTGATGCCTGCAATGAATTCCAAAAAGCTGGGACAGGGGCAACAAAAGACTGGGAAAGTTGAGGAATCCTCAAAAACACATGTTTGGAGCATTCCAAAGATGAACAGGTTCATTGGAAACAGAGTTTCATGATTGTGTAAAAAAATTGAATGCCTATGACCTTTGATGCTTCAGGTGGGACTGCATTAAAAACTGACATCATTCTGTTACGGATATTAGCACATGGACTCAAGAACACTTTAGAAAACCATTATCAGTGAACACAGTTCACCGCTAAATCTACAAGTGAAGTTAAAACTCTACCATGCAAAGCCAAAGCCATATATCAACAACATCCAAAAATGCAGCGCAAAAAACAACAACAGAGACCCTGGACTGTAGCGCAACTGAAGCTGTACATCAAGCAAGAAAGGAAAAATAATTCCACCTACAAAGCTTCAACAAATTGTGTCCTTAGATTCCAAACGGTTATTGAGTGTTGTTAAAAAGAAAGGTGATGTAACACAGAGGTAAACATGACCTTGTTCCAGTTGTTCTTGGAACGTGTTGCAGGCAATCAAATTCAAAATCAAATCTAATTCAAAATGAGTGAATATTTGCAAAAACGAAAATACAGTTCATCTGTTTGAACATTAAATATCCTGTCTTTTGTAGTGTATCCAATTAAATGCAGGTTAAAAATGATTTGTAAATTATTGTGTTCTGTTTTTATTTATGTTTTACACAACATCCCAACTTCATTGGAACTGGGGTTATTTTTTAATTTCAAGCAAAAACAAACAAACCAATAATATTCCGGAGAACATTGATTCATAAACCTAACCATCCACTGAGGGCAAGGTCTTCTATCATGAACATCACATTGATAGTTGCATGTGTTCATTTGTCTTCTGGTCCTTATCTACACAAATTAACCTTCTTCTTCTCCTCCTTCTCCTTTATTCGCTTACATGTTTTCAATTAAGTCATTCTCCTTTAACAGTCTGATCCTAATCTCTTAATTGGAGTTTCCATTTGGGTCTCTAACTGACCTGCAGGTCCACTTGCCAGACTTCGTAATGGATGATTTTGTGTATACAAGACAATGTAGCTTCCACCTAACGCCCGTCCATCCTGCCAACTTTGTGTCACATTTGATCACATTGTTATGTTGTATTCTTATATTTTTGTGTTACTCCTTTTATTTATTTTATTCATGCATGTTCCACCCCCCCCTCCCTTTTCTGTTTATTCTCCTGTTCCTGGTGTCATCCATCAACGTCCTGCAGAGGCATGCTCAAACCGGTTGAAGTGTCCAATGAAGGAGGGCCCCTGGGAATCCACGTAGTCCCTTTCAGTTCGCACGATATTAGGTAAAAAAAAAGGAATTCATTATTAAATGTATTAAGTGCATCTTTGTGCACTGCTGCTTGTCAGTTTGTATTTTTTGAACAGCGTTGCTGTTGGTGATTTCTTTTCTTTTCTTTATTTTTGACATAACTTTTGTGATACATCTCTTTTTTCATGCAAGACTTGCTTTGTCATTAAATATATTTCCTGGTCATCTGTTTATTATGCAAAGTCTCACTGTGTAAATACTCATCATCACTTTTAACATACAGCTTCAGAGCTCCCAGTGGAAAGTGGAACAGATGGAAGTAGTTTTACTTTCACTGCGTTTTTTGTAAAACTTTTTTTTTTTAATTCATACTTTTTTTTTGACAGCTGCATCCACGTTGATTTATTTTCCTTTTGCCTAACTTTTAAGGGGGAATCCATCAGATTTTATGGTCATTCCTGAAAAAAAAATAAGGACGAAGGAAGAGGCCAGATGTAATCAAACTAAAAGCTTGTGTAAAACACAGATTCCTGCTGCACGCCAACAGATTGGCACACCTCCAAGGTGAATGTGACTACTCAGCGCTGGTGAAGAAGGACGAGGGGGATGAGGTGAAAAGACAGAGTGTAGAGATGAAACAGGATGACATTTGAGACAGAGAGGATGGCTGCTATTGAAGATGGCTGCCAGAGACAGTAATCTTGTTGCTTTTTATTAGCAAGTGTCGGGAAGTTATATTTAGCTGTGACTTCTTGTTAAATCCCTCTAAAGCTTTGACACTTAGAGTTACTCTGAGTCAGAAGGGGAAAATATCAAGCGATGACGACTTTCAGCAAATGAAGTAAAGCATTTAGAAAGTTAGTGAGCAATGTTGTTTGAAGTTCAGTTGCAGTTGCTTAAGGTAGTGCTTCACTGAGCTGCAAGGTGACTCAAAACTGCGAGAAAATAGTTTGTTTTTCAGTTGCTGTCTCTCTGGATTCTGAATGTTTTGAACAAATTGACCAGTGAGCCATTGTTTGTGCTGCTATTTTAAAAAAAATCGCCTTTTTTTTGCATGCAACTTGCAAAACTCTAAATACACATCAAGTTGCACACCTCAAACCACATTGGATTTGATTTAGCTCTCTTTTTACCCACATATATAATATAACCTACTGAAAATAAAGATAGAGACTTAACCCTCGTTTTTACTAATAAATATTTATTATCTGTGTTGTGTCAAATACAACAGTAGCACTCCCTTTATATTGGTTGAATATGCCTTTTGATTAGTTCAAGACAAGTTGGAGACAAACCAAACTTTTTTTTTTTTTTACTATAGCAACAGGCCTGCACACAGCTGCAACTCAAACAAACAATTTAAAACCCTTGAAATTATTTTTAAAACATTCTAAAGATTCCATGACAAGTGTCTACCACCTACTACCAGCAGATGCAGCCCATTGAGATACTGGCTTTAAAGGGGGCAGTATTGCCCTATCTTCCCAGTATTCCTGTAAGATCACACAATGTTGTGTAAGATATAACCGTAATGCTGGATGGCCAGGAAATTTTCTCCTCATCAGCTTTGCCTGGGACTAATAGCTTTAGAGACTTCAATTAAATTCAGCCAATATAAGACTTAGCATTTGGTCAGTGGGTTGATGCTAATGGCCTGGCCCAGTTTATTCCTGTATGCTATGTGCTAGGACAGGAGGCATTAGCCTCAGTGGGCTGTCATTAGCGTCTAGACCAGGGCCAGAGGGGTCACAAAGGGAAGGAAAAAAAAAAAAAAGAAATGACAGGCAACAAACAAGAAACTGCAGCCACTCAACTGTCGGCTGTCCGCATTCTGCTCCACTGCACTGACATCAACTGAGATCCGAGCAGGAGGGAGAGACAGCTGTAGGAGGGAGCTTAGAGACTCTGTCACTTGGGCTGGCATTAACTCGCTCACACACACACATCCAGATGCACTGATCCTCACCTGAAAATAAACTTACACCCAAGCACTTTGCGGGGATCTTTTGAGCTGTATTTCTGCACGGACTCAAGCTGTCTCTTTTAAGCATGCAAACAGTTTGATCTGTGAGCTAGTGCAGATATGATTTGCATAACACAGACACAGCTTCCAGATGCATTTTGATCATAATACATTTTTCATTCCATGACCAATTTCAGTTGTAAACAAACGATGGACATAATTGTCTTGCATAAATAGAGCTTGATTGGAATATTATTTGATTAAAAGCAGTAGATGAAAGCAGGTGGCCTCTTTCAAATAAGCTCCTCAGTGCTGCTTCGCAGCCACAAGATGGAGTAAAACTATACGAGGTAGTAACATGTATTGTTTATTTATTTCCATTTTTTTTTGACAAAAAAATATTTAGCATACAGGAGTGTGATTTGAACATAATTTCATCCACATGCAGACCACTGATGGGTATCTGAATGGGCTGACTTTCAAAGACCTGACTCATCTCTACAAAAGGCACCATAGGGCATAAGTAGTGGCACCACTTAATTTTGCACTTGTTCAAATGACAACAAATATATTCTTCTGATATTCTTAATTGGAGTTATAGTATTATCAGCCTTTTGGAGCAGCGTTTAAAAGTCAACTCAGTAGGTAAAGGACACAGAGACAAATGATGCCACAAAGACGCATTACATATTGTAGCATTACTGTAACTTTGATAGGGGTTAAATTATGGACTTGGATGATGTTGGATGGTTGTATCGTGTAACTGTTCACCATCAGGGTGTATAGATGAGAGGCCCAAGGAACCAGTTACTGTGTGAAGACACCCACCTACATTGTAATAGTTCCAGTTCCCCAAGACAGAACCCACCACAGAAGGATAGTTGTATTGCACTTTAAGGCAATAGAGCCCAATGAATTATCTTTGTGCCATCAAGACACAGATCTTAACAACCAATTGTCATCCTCCACCAGTGAGACAGACACAATCCTGCCATTGTTGGCATCTGATGTTGGGGTGTGGAAACCATAGAGAGGGACTTTAGGTCACCTCTTGTAGTGATTTTAGGGACCATGTCAGCATAACACTACATCCTTTAGTTTGCTCATCTTACACCTCCTTAGACAACACCCTGACATGGGTTTTTCAACAAAATAACACCAAATCTACACAGAACACACATGCATGGACAGCCTGCACCATATTGACGGTTCTTGTAGCCATGTCAGTCTCCTGATCTTTCTTCAATCAAGCATGTGTGAGATAACCTCAGACAGAATATCTGACCAAGCTGTCAGATTTCAAAGGCTGTTTATAACAACTGTGGGTCAACTTGTTGCAGGAGAGGATACAACTTTGTTTTATTTGTGATACATTGTTGCAATCATTGGAAAACAATGACACAGCCCCCCAATGTGTAGGGTTTCAATTCCATTTATTAGTCAGCATATAATTCCTGCTGGGTATTCAGAGACTCAACTTACTGCACATTTTTTGTACTTAAATGCAGTATTTAATTTCCTGACTTGCAGATTGAAAAACAGACTTTTATTTCACCTTTCTTTGTGTCAACTGCATTTCAGTCAACACAACAGTACAAAACCATCTTTTTAAAATCTCTACAAGATGCCACTTTATCCCCAACCCGCCTGCTGTCGCTTTGAATACTGATCAGGGATCAGCTAAAACCCCTTTATCTACTGTCTGTAGTCTGCGAGCCGATCAGCAGTCATTTAAGTATGGCCACAGTGTAATCCCAAAGGGCAAAACTTTGTTTTCAAGCTGACAACAAGAGGATGAAGCACAATATTTTTTGCTTCAGCAGTGCCAGCAATTACTCAAAGCTCGGCAACCTTAACATGACCTGGAATTGTGGGCTCAGATGCAGAAGAGGAAAAAAAAACACAGGCCTTTTGTGATTTTTATTTTCAACTCGCTGCTAAACCATGTACCCCCATCAAGCTCATCTGCAGTGTGAGTGGGGATGTTTACTTTATGTAGCCTATTACAACATGTTTTGGGAGTGGTCCTGTTATATTTTAACTTGACTTGTACAAGAAACATTAGCACAAATGGAAAAAAAGATAATTTTCTTGTGCAACTTCATTCATGACATTACAGCATAAATTAAAAATATATATAAATCTCAAGTATTTTAAAATTTAATTCCTTAATTTTTGTAAAAGACACCAACCATTTGCAGAAAGTCCCTCTGCTAACTCCATCTTCCTGGATTTTATTGTACTGCTGTGTAAGCTACATCAGATCTCTTTGCATGTGGTTATCCTTAGGGCCTAGATAAAGCCTCAGGGAGCTCACTGATGTATTTATTCAGAGGGAAATGGAGGCAGGGAGTATTTGAAAGAAAATGTCTCCTTTTCTGAGGGGATTGCTGAGATGGCAATGCAGTGAAACTCTTTTGCTATTTTTTTTCCCCAGCACAGCTAGCTCTTGCCTTAAGCTCTAGGGAGGGAGGCTGTAACGTTTCCCTGAAAGCCAGAAGATGATCTGCTAGCTTGTAGTCTAGATTATTTTAGACAAGCTGCCGCCATTCTCTCAGATCTGCACATTGAAAGAAAAGCAGAGTGGAGGACAGGAGGACATATGGAATTGTAAAAATGAGTTTTATTGCGGCAAATTTCTAGGACAATAAAAATCCAGTTTTCTATTCGAGTTTGGAAAGTAAACTTTTGTTAGGATGTAGTCAACATAACTTGAGGTTTTCCAAAAATATTTCTTGTGTCAGTTTAATTTAAAATGTCCCTTGAAACATCATGAATCCAATCTGAGGATCCTTATGACTTTTCCTTAAAATGTAGGTTTTGTTTCTTCAATCAAGGTAATCTCACTAAACTTGCTGTTACCTTATAATGCAGGGGTGTCAAATTGTGAGCATTATAATGGCACCTCAAAGGGCCAGTTGTAATTAACTTTGATGTTTTGTGTTTAACTTCAACTAAATGTAAAACATCTCATTCCTTGACTCTTTTCTAACAAACAATACCTGAGCTCTATGTGGTATTACTTGCATGAAAACAGCATTTAATCACGTGTGTGATTGACTAAATGTGCAATAAATAATACAGAAATACTATTAAAAGTAAACTGTAAGGGAGTTTTACTTACTCTTGAGTTGTGGAGAGTAGCTTGCATCTTGAATTCAGAACTCTCCCACTTTCCAACAGGGAATTCCCATGATTAAGCAACTTGCATTATGTGACATGTAGTATATGGTCAATTCTGGCTTTAAAGCAATTTTTTTGAGACATTATTACAGGTTATTCAACTAAATTGCTCAGGGGGCCACAGTTACTTATTTTGTTGCATTAAATCATACATTTAAAGTTTACCATTTTTACAAGAACTATTTGCATTTTAAATTAATAAAAAAAAAATATATATATATATATATAAATTTGGGGAAGGTAAAGGGGTGATGGCACATGGACGTCATTAGCCTTTAGTTTGACAAATGTTATAAAGTCTTGGAATGTATCTATCCTTTTTACATAGGCTGCTGTGTGTTCTTTTACAGGACACAGGGTTTGCTGGTGAAGCGTTTGGAGCCTGGAGGGAAAGCTGAGCAGGAATGTCTTTTCCAGGAGAACGACTGCATAGTGAAGATTAATCAAGGAGATATTCGCAACCTGCGCTTTGAACAGTAAGCTTTAAAGTGTTGTTCCACGAAACTTCAGCATTACACTATGCCTGGTAGGGATTTAGTTTGCAGTTTTTCAGCTCTAAATCACAAGTAGCTGTTTTTTTTTCATTTTTTTGCCGTGGGCATTTTGCCTGCACTATCATCAAATTTAAGATGCAATCAAATGGTATTATTCTGAAGCTGTCTAGAGTGTAATAAACTCCCCAGTGTGAGCGATGTGTTGTGTATGAAATAAAGTGACAGTGAATAACGTTGCTGTTGATAAGCAAAATCCAAACTGCTGGGCACTGACACCCACCCAGCTGCACAAATAAAGGAAATAAATAAATAAATGCTGGCCTTGTTGGCCCTCCTGTAATAGCTCTCAGTGACCTACAGTACTGTAGCACCGCTTCGGCCTCTGATCTAGAACTGCCCATATTCTCCTTGTGATCCATTTCCATCGATTCATTGCTGCCCTTCATTTCCTAAAGTGGAATGAAGATGTGAGCCTGGCACTGCTCCACTTCCATTTACCCAAAGCCACCTTCTCTCTCTAACTAAGACTGACTGTGTAGACTCACAGACTTGTGCTGACACACACATATGCAGCGACACGGAGCTGTGCTCTGGAGGCATTGGACAGAGGTGATGTCCTTGGCTCTACTCCTCCTCATCTACTCCTCCACAGGAACAAGAAGCCTGAATTAAAGAGCACGTTGTCAAAGGTTTTAGAAATTCTCTAAATAGTAAAGTATTCACCCCATTGGCATTTTCCATGTTTGACTGCCTTACAAACTGGAATTAAAAATAAAATAAAATCTGGAGATTCTGCTTCACAAAATATAACTACTATTTTGATGGGTTAGGGTTAAGTTTACTGCAGCTCCTTCAAGTCTAATGGGTACACTTTTTGTGTACAACAATTTTTAAATCATACCAGAGAGGCTTTGATGCCTGGTTCACAAGGCAAAATTAAAATGTTTTTGTCTCATTTTCACAGACTGAGAGACCCCTCACATGACAATAAAAAATCATAGATATAGCAGGTTTGGTACTAAACTGTGTGGTGTACAGCCACTCACAATCTCTCTCAAGGTCAAACATGAAATCAGAGTAAACATATATGACTGACGAGGAAGAAGCGAGGGCGATAGTTTGTGGACTATTTTTAACAGAGAAAACAAAAGGAAGTCCTCAACATCTCCTGGACTTTCTGGTGCGCCATGGCAGTTGTTTTGTTATTTGTATTTTGGCATCCCCTCCGTGTTTCCGTCACCTCAGTTTCTGATTGGCTACACATCTTATTCAACTGGCTACTGGCTCATTGGTCCTTTGGGGAAATCACACATGCTGGGATATTATGCCAAGACAATCCAACCTGGTGAATTTTGCATATTTGAGATCGGAGCAGCCCTGATGTCATTCCGAGCCAATTAGATCACTCTTAACACACCACATAAGGAGGGGATATCTCTTAAAATGATCTTTAGAGCCATCATGATAATCAGATCATACTTAAGATTGTTGGCAGGACAAAGTCAGGCACAGTTATTTTGTGAACCTGTCATAAGTGGGTCAGTCCAGGACTGATTTTCCATTAAACATTGGAGTCTAGCTATAAGTAAGAGTTAAGGGTCATTGTTATTCTGGATGGGCAACCTCTGCCTCTGTGTCAAAACTATGGCAGATCTTAACAAGCTCCTCTCAAGAATTGTATATGTTGCATGAGCTGTTAAGACCTCAGGACATAGGGGATGAAAACATATGCATTCAGTTCTGTTCAGTTCATTGACTTAAAATCTGTTTAAATATTTGTTTGCAAATCAACAAGATAGAAAACCAAGGGAATACACATTTGCAGCCTATTGTATTTCTTTTTACTTACTTTTTTATTGCTTTTTAATATTACAGCAAAACGAACAGCAGATTTGAACTTGAACAATAACAGAAGCACAACATAAGGAACAAGAAAGGGAAAAAGCAAACAAGCAAAAATTAAGAAATAATTATATAGATTACATTTTTTTGACCAAACACAAGTATACTTTTATATGCACAGGGTTAACACCTCCAGCATTCCTCTCAACCCCCCCTTCTCAGACACCATCTCCCAAAATTCTTGTCAGAAGCCGTGTTTCCATCAACGTTTCCTGATTCGCATTAAAACGTATCGCATCAGAAAAGCTGGATGGAAATGGCTTGATTTGAAAAAACTTCCACTGATTCGCATCACAGTTGATACGCTCGCTTGAGGTGGTTTTAGTTGTTTCGAAACAGAGTTAATGCGCATTAGGAGAGATGGAAACACTT
>JARVGW010000323.1:5304084-5320631 GCA_031762495.1 Anablepsoides rubrolineatus
GTTCACGTTCATGTTTCATGCCTGTGACAATTGCTTGTACTTTTACTTTTTTAATACTACCAATTATACACTTAAATTGTTTCAGTTTTTTTGTCCACAATTGTTTAAAATAAAGAAAACAGAAATTTACCTGGAGGTCAGACACCTGAAGTCTTATGGACATAGTTAATTTGATTAAAACGTTGGATAGTTCCTCACACAGTTCTCTATATTTTATCAACACAATGTAGTATGCATTCAAAGTAATGAGATGTAATGAAATATAACAGTTTATATTTTATACATTTTTCTAATACAACAAGCTAACATAATGATAGCAGGTGTATTACCATCTCAGTTAGTCATGATATTCATTCACAGGTTTTAACAAACAAAAGAAAAAAATATTTCTGACATTCTCCATAGTAACTACATTAGAGTAAGATGTGCTAATGCTATCATGCATTTGATCTGTTTATCATTTGCCATGAAAGCTGTTTATAAAAACATGTAAAATGTGTTCCATGACCTCAGTCCCTCCAGGGTACAATCTGGGAGAGAAAACAGGAAGAAGTAGCTGTATGAACTCTGCCTTAACTCCATAAATCCTCCTGAGGCAGAACCAACGCGTTGTATACAGATGCTACGCTCAGACACAAAGCGTGCACTGCAGACAGACTGGGGTTCTGTCTGCTGGAAACCTGTTGAGCTCTTTGTCAAAGATACAAAGACTTTCTAAGAGTGACAGCATGTTTCTGTGTATGAGCTGACAGAAATTGGCAGAGCCAGCTGGTGGAGGTCAAGCTAGACTCAGATGTTCTTCCTGTGTCAGGCACACAGCCGCAGATTCTCTCGCACTCGGATATAAAAACCATCTTTACACATTTCATCTTGTAAGGCAGTTTGTGATGTTGCCCATTGCAGCAGGATTACAGTCTTTGATTCTCAGCAGATGAAACAAAAACAAATATGACACCAGCGGCGCCTGACAGATGGAGGTCAGACACTCTGAGAAGTAATTTTGTGTTATGGATTTGGGAATGAACGTGCTCATGCACTCGCGCACACACTTTATATCCGCACACATTTCTGAGTGTTAGCAAAATGGGCTCAGTGCCTCGTCAGAAGGCGGATGAGGGGAATTTACTTTGATGGCTCTGCACCCCCCACTGAGACGCCAAGTTAACTCCTCCCTCTGTCACACATTTTGTCTCCTCGCATATAAATAGGAATTCATGATGGCTGCGATAATTATAATGAGACAATGAGGCTATTTGACCACATGAAACACTTGAAGTCATTTTTAGATTATGTGATGTTTTTGAACTGTCTCTTGCAGCAAAGGCTCATTTATTTCATATTTAAACTTATTTACTGTCGTAGAAAATTTTAAATCAGAGTTTTAGCAAGTTTTTGGAATTCACTGCAGCAAGCACTGAAACTGTGCAGTATAATCCAACTGCAACATTTTAAGCAAATTTCTAGAAAATGGAAAGATGGTTTCAAGTCAGTTCTTGTTTTTAGGTTTTGTATAATTCTGCGCTCTGTCAATGCAAGCTTTTATGGTTTTGAGTAACTGTTGTCATGTATTGATGTAACATGTCTATCTTGTAAATGAGGCTACCTGTCTCAATGAGATTACGTGTCTAAATAAAAATAAACAAAAGTAACATAATTTAACATTTCAAAGCAGTTCATGCAAATGCTATATTTTAAACTGTTTCACTGCTCTATGTTTTACATTACCTTGTTACTCTGGCAGAAATATTGTGAAATTCCTGTTGGAAATGCTCCAACGCTGCAACAAAAACATGCCTGCTTCTGTTGCTGATTGCAAAAGCAAACAAACCACAGAATTCTGTATGAAGAAAGATGTATTGAGCTGACTGTGGTGTAAAGAAAAAAACTATGAACTAGCATTTGTATGAACAATTGAAAGTTTGAGTTGTTTTAAGAAGACAGCAATCCACTTTGGTGTGTTCAGATTAGCTGTTAGCTCGCCAGTCCTCTCGAAACAAACTATTTAAACTAAAACTGCATTTCTATTAAGAAAAAAACTGATGTTCAAATCATTGCTTTATTATCTGAACAGCATTAGTTTGCTGTGTATGCAGCTTAGTTTTCCCCTTCTGTTCTTTTGAAGTTGACATTAAACCTTGGTTCCCACAAATCCTCTCGACCTTGCCACTTATTCATTACTGAGTGACCCCTTTCAGAGATGCGTTTAATTGAAAGGGGGCTCTGTCAGGTTTCCTGGATGGTTGGAGCATCTGTTTCAACTCCACGCCTGCCAACACAGGACAATCCACATCATCCCTATATGTTATCCTGACTACCTGATCAATGTTGAGCTAATGGTCATGGCTGAGCAGGGAAAAGGCAGTCCCTTTTCTTCTTTTCATTTTTGATTATCAATATATATTTTTTTTTATTCACTTTATTTGAGTTAGTCTTGACGCTCCTTTCTAGTGTTGGCTTTGTAACTTGAGGAGAAGGCAGATCTAAATAACCAAAAGTTCCTTCACTCAGACTTAATTCCTTATCACAATCTAATCAACCCCACTGTTCCCTACTTTGCCTCAAACAACTGTGATTGGGTGAAATAAGGCCAGATAGAAGCATTTAAATGTAAGTGCGAGGAAGGCTAATCTTTCAAATCCACCCTATATTGCTTTCATTACCCTACTAAGGTATGTATGTGTGTGTGTGTGTACGGGCTTTTTCCTACAACGTAAGGAATTTTTTACTAAAAAAAGCAGCCTCGTGGGGACCCAAGTGAATCGTGGAGAACAATGCCAGGTCCCCACAGGTCCAAATGCATGTTACAGGTGTGTGAGGTTAACTTTAGGGTTGGTGGTCAGAGTTAGGATATAAAATTATCAAAAAATGAATGGAAGTCAATGGACGGGCCCCACAAGGATATAAAAACACGTTTGTGTGTGTGTGTGATTGTGTATTTTAGAACACCCCTTTTATGTTACAAGTTGAGTAGTTTTTCACAATGTGAAAAGTTGCATTTTGTTGTGGTTTTGATAGAAAGAAACACATCAAGTTTTATAAAAAAAAAAAAAAACGCTCAGGTGGATTTATGTCTCAACTAGGTCAAAAACATGTTTTAGTCACTGGTTTGCACAGTTGCAATAAGCTTTCATATTTTTTTTTATAAAAAACGTGGCATTTATTTTTATTATCTATTTATGGGAGGAAGGAAGTAATTCAGAGATCCTCAGAAGATCAGGTTTCTCTTGATGCTGATTTGATTCCCTCTTCTATTTCTTGGACTTTAAGCCCAAATCAAAACAGTGCAGTGAAACACAACTTACCTTTGTGGTTTAAGTACCAAATGCTCCTATGACATTCAGCAAAGATAAAAAAAAAAAAAAAAACTTTTGAAGAGGAATCAGCAGCAATCCCAACAGCTTTAACATTTTAACGCAAGGAGAGAAAAAAATATCAAATAGATGAGTTGATAGTGCGGAAAGGTTTGGTGGTATTAATGCTTTTAGTAATTTTCTTGTGAAGAGATTTTCTGTAGCTCTTATTGTGAGCTAACATTTTTAAGTCTCCCTTCTCACTGAATGGCATCCTTGCTATGATGTAAAGAAAACAAAACAAAACAAAAAAACAGACTTGAAGGTAAATGTTTTTATTAGGTCTTGACGAAGTCTTCAGGCACATATTAAGAATGTAGAGAGGTCCAAACTATACGATAAAGAATGATAGGTCCTGTAGTAAGGTCATGGAGGTTGACCAGTGTGGTGGTAGGTCCTGATTGGAGTTTAGATGCAAAGTATCAATTTCCACTCAACTAAGTTGAGTAATGGTAAAGCAATTTTTATATTTTCTTTAAATATAAATGTCAGTTGCTTTACAGCACCTCAACTTAACTGAACGAAAATTGTTAACATAACCTGGTTAAGTAAATCCAACAATCTGTTTTTTGGGTGCACCATAAAAAAAAAATTCAGCTGTCTTTGTTTTTCTGTTTAATTTGCTGATGGTGCAATGAATCCTAGGATATAATTGGTCATGTTGAATACAGCCTACATGACAGTTATGTGACCTCCTGTATCTTCACCTTAGTTTAAACTGTAGGGCAAGTTGAAGGCACAGGAAAGTGTCGTCAGGATGTGGAGAATAGCAGGGCACAAAATAAACAAAACCTATTTGGTGAGTACTAAGAGCATAGAGCGTTTTGATTGCCCTCACAGGGAGAGCTTTTCTGAATATGCTGTGATTAAGTCATGTTCTAAGTTATTGCAAGCATAATGGGATCATCAACATTTGTAAATGTATGGGACTTACTAAACTGTTTCCTAGTTATACAAATGTTTGGTTGCGATTAACTGTTTTATTTTAGGTTTATTGTAAAATAGTACATCCTGCAGGAATGGTGTAGTAATACACAGCATGATTTTTCACTCAGCATTGACACATTGCAGTAGTTTCCACTGCTCGCTTGATTTAGCCTCAACAAAGAAAGCCTAATCTTTCTCACATTTTTTATTTTTTTGATACACTGTTCTCCCTAGTTCAGCATGTCTGGAAGTGGGAATTTTTCTGTGCAAAGGTATCTTCTCTATTACATTTCTATGTGGTCATATATTGTGAGACAGCTAAATGTGCCAACTATCCCTTCTTTTTATGTCCAAGCTTTGAAGTTCAGCACTTTTGATCCTGTCTTGCCATTCATTGTTCAGTCTGTCCAACAGATATCCCAGTTGTTGGAAGGCTTTGACATCTGTGGAGCATTCCTGTTCCGATTCCAGTGAACTATGCACCAGTGTGCATCAGGAGCTGATTAGAGGGAGGTGAAAAGGGGAACATTTGGGCTTTAAAGGCTGGTGTTAACTTTATGAAACCTGTGTCTTCATAGCAATTTCAGGACTTCCCTTTGAACAGTGTTGATTTATGCAGCACAGGTTGCAGTTTCGATATTGCAGGCCACAATGACATGTTGTGCATGTTCCAGGAAAATACTATGCAACAATAAAAATGAAATTATTTCATAGATTCTAGGGGTTAGCAATGACTTTCAGATATTTGAAGCGTTGTTACAATAGAGTAGCATGGTATAAAAATGTTAACCAACCATAAGGTGGTGTTAAAGTGTAAACTTTACAAAACCAATGTTCAATCAGTTTAATTAGTGTAAACCCAAAATCAATATGTGTTAATTTCACCATAAGAAAAACAAACATGCATTAATTTATGGACCAATGCATCTTTTGGTTTGGTCACATAAAAAGCAAAAAGTAACAAAATGTTGCTTCTCACATTTTTTTAGCTTGTGTTGTGACACAACCTGTAATCTTTAGGTATTTACTTTTCACTGTGTGCTTAAAAATCCATCTTAAGCCTTCCTGCTGCTCTTGGGTCAAAATGACCCATGGGGCCTCAGTTTTGAGACTATGGCCTCTTAAGTAATGCCACAACTGCAATACACTGAGTTGCTGAAGTTTTTACCATTGTTCACATATTCATTTTTTTTAAAAAGGTTATAAAGCATTGACAAAAGTTTTTAATTTTTATTTTTTGTACAAAAAAAATAAGTTTTCTGTAGAAGAAACTCTGAACCAAATGTTTATTTTCATTTTTTCCACATCATTTTTTAATCCCAGGCTACTTTCTGAGGCTGTTGTTTGCTTTGAAGATTGTAAAGCTTCTGGGGTTCTGTCTGTCTGTCTGTCTGTCTGTATGTCTGTCTTATTCATCTATTCAAATCTTTCTTATATTTATAATGTGCAGACGATTGAATCCAGCCTTTTCCCGCGGTTGTTGTCCACACATGTACTTTGTTGTGGAAGATTTACTGCAGGAGACATCCTCTCATAGCTGGAAATGTGACGAAGAGGGTGCAAGTCAGCCCTTGTCTACAGCAGAATAAAGGCAGGATGTGATACATCAACTATGCACATTTTCATTAAAACACTTTGTGAACAGCAGATAAGGCTCCTCATTGTGGGACTAATAATGTCAGCTGTAACTGAAAGAATGGGAATAGAATTATTAGTAGTGTGAGGCAGCTGTTTTACCAGCACACCCTCATATTTGCTGTCCTTCTCACATTAAGTGTTATGGAACATTACCTGATCTGTTTGCTAATTATCTCACTTACTGACCTACAGGATGTTTTAACAGGATGCTGAATGAAAAATGTTTGTTCAATGTGGGTACTTCTAATAAATACATTATATGATTTTTTTACACACTATCTCTTTAAAGCTTTTTAGAGCAAGAATCAAAGTAAAATGTGTGATGGCCTCTCAAATAAAGAGTTCTTAAGCAGAACGAAAGAAAATAAGTTTAAAAACAAAAAATATTTAAATAAAAAAGTCTAGCATTCATTCAAGGATTTTATATCAACTGCCTTTTAATTTTTCAATAAACAGTAATGGAGTTATAGTTGTTTCAGTCAAAACTTAAAAATGACATTGCAAGATTATGTGGGATATGTTAACGCATAGACAGTGTGCTGTGGATGACTGTTATTTATTTTTCATCAAACTTTAATTCAATGTTGATGAGTTATAACCATGTTTTTGCTTAGTTTTAATATTAATATATAATATTTTGATAACAGAAAAGGCCATACTTGTGTTTTCTTAAAGTAAGCTGTGGTGGTCATTTTGAATAGGGTTGGCTTAAAGTGAACATGTTTTTAAAGATTCATCTATTGACTACTTCCCAAAAGCTTTATTAGAATTTATTCATTCAAATTTATTTAATCGAGGACAGTGCAATAAACAATGTTACATGATAAAAACAAAGAACATGTTGTTTTATGCAAAGGTTTTTGAGCCACAGGCTAATTAACAAATTTCTGAGCAGTTCATGAGATATTTGGCTAACAATCATAAGAAGATTAATAATTTTAAAACTAAAATAATTTTATATTGTTATATTAGCAATAGTTTTCAAAATCCTTTTTAAATACATCACAAAAAAAAATACATTTTTTAAGCATTTACAATTAATCAAACTCATTACAGAATACATTTTATTGTGCTGCATCCTCTTTTGTGCTACAACATCTTTGCTAAACAGTCAAAGTGTAAAATCAGCTCCAGCCTGTATATTTGTCACTATATTAAATCATCAGAAAGAATAATGGCCAAACAAGAATGATACAAGCTAATATACCATGCCAAAGGCAGCTGGAGACCTGTCCTTGAGTGGTCCTCTTTTGTGTGGGATCTCCCTCCATAGCATCTCTCCCAGCACTTGAGAAGAACTCCCTTTCTCCTCCTCCTTTAATCCCCCCTCAGTGCACAAAGAGGGGGACAGAGCTGGCCTGGGTAATCTGGATAATAATTATTTGTGCATTTAGTGCCAGCTGGGTGCCTGAAAAGGTCAGGGAGCAGCATGAGGACAGGCTTATCTCAGTGTTGGCGCTGGCTTCTGTTCGGCAGCAGACAATAGGAAAAAGGCCTTGGCCCCGGACACAGCAGCATGGCACGGGACAGCTCCCACAGACAAAACACGACAACACACTGAGGCGGCACTAACCATGCTGGATTTCAGAGCTGCCACACAGGCTGAGTGATGGGCGGCAGATTCAGAGACGAATAGAAAGAAAACAACAAAGACTCAAAACACTCAAGCACAAAAACTTACTTTCATTAAAACAAAAACCATGACCTTGTTGTCAATAAATTATTGTCCCAGTCAGGATAAAATAATTGTCTACTTACCAGAATGGAAACACGCTCAATGACTTTCATAATTTATGAAGGGGACTTTGACCTCTTTATTGAAACTCTGCGTTTTTGAGTAAGCCTGGCAAAAGCTCAAGACTTAATGAAAACATGTGAACATTGAGAGGTTAAAAAGTCTCTCTCTATTCTCCTTATTCATCAGCTCTTTAGTCAGCCACCCCTTAAACCTCTTTTTTTTAGGTTTCCATGGCACCAAAATCTCTGTAGCAACCCAGTCAGAGCCTCATAAATCAGTATTTTTTTTTCCTTGTAAGCACTGTTTTTAATCTTTATTCACTGGCAGCTTTATTTGATTCCTTCTCCTTGAATGGCTTTCATTGGTCAGTTTGTCCTGAAAAGAATGCTGGGTGTGAGAATTCCGCATATGAGTGGGTATCTGTGCATTTACACAGGCATGGTGAAAAAAAAGCTTTATAGTAAGACAATGTGACCCAGGGCTCTTTTTGAACTGTCTGCATTCATTTCTTTTAGGCTGAGTTCCCAAAGTCCCATTTGTTGTGTGTCGTCTGAGATGAAGCTCAGATGAGAGTTATCGCCATAATGTTTAATAATGAGTTTTTTTTTCCTGGGTTGTAATAATGCTACAGCTTTTTGAAGTGAAAAGTTTTTTTCTATTTCTTGAAAGAATGCAATTTCATTTATTTAAAAGAGAACTTGGCAGTGTCTTGACAGATTCATTACTTGTTCATAAAGTGACTTTGTTTTGGTGTAACTTGTTAATGAGAATGGCACTATAAAAAAAGACTGGCCAGCAAAAGCTTTTTCCGAGCATGTTTTATGAACCTAGACAATCCAAGCCATGATTTTGTCTCAAAGTCCATCCCACAATTAAAGAGCTAAAGCAAGAGAGAATTGTCCTGATACAAACAGCATAGTTATCTACTAACCTGTTGTGTGGGGTTCCTCAGGGTTTTGTTTTGGGATGAAGTGTGTTATTATATCCTCTTTCACAGGACAGTTCTTCTAAATCGCCGCACAGACCAATCCGGCTTTAAGCTCCCTTGGATCATTCATAAAATCACAGGTGACATGTACACATTCAGAAATGAACCTAGCAGAACCAAAAGAGGCGTAGAGCAGATATCAGCTTGGCTGGACTGTGACTTATTTATTGTGTTATAGGCGTTTGTTGCATCGTATCAAAAAACTAAATAAACTTACTTCAGCAGTCCTATGGTTCAATATTTTTTTAAATAACTACAAAGTTACAGTTCTGTGTCATCTTTAATAATCCCTCTGTGATAAATCTATTGATTAGTCCTGGAGTCACTCGTGTGAAAAACAAAATGAATTAACTCATTATAGCAATTCTGTGGTTGAATATTTTTAAAATTAACCACAAAGTTGCTGTTTTATGTAGTTTTTAATATTCCCTCTGTTGAAGCTGTTTGTTTTTGTTCATCACGGAAGTAGAACTTTTTTCTGTGTTTTTTTTTAATGGAAAGTTAGCAACTGCGCATGTCAGTGCTTCTATTTAGAATAGAAGCCTGGTACATGTAAACACTTGTCATGATCGGATTGTTCGCATGTAAACGATACATTCCGATTATGTAATCTGAATTTATTTCAATCCAATCAAAGAATTTTGCGCATGTAAACATAGCTACAGTGCCTTAAAGCAATAAAATGAACATTTAGGATCTGCTGTGTTTAAGAAACTGTGTGTTGTGTTTAACTAATCAGTGTCTCTTGAAGGACACTCCAGATAGCTGTTTCATCTTTTTTTAACTTGAGATAAACATTTCTGTTTTTAGAAAATTAATGTCAAAAATAAATTAAAGATGCTTGTCAGGCTTTGATTGGAATGGAAGGATGATGTGCATCCCTTCATATAATGCTAATTTCATTTAATCAAGCAAGCTTTTAGGTATGTTATTTTATGACAAAATCTTAAATATTTTGTCTCTTTTATTAAAACTTTATTGATACTTTTTTATTCTATTTTGAATTTTAGCTGAGAAAGAGGCTATATACTGTACATACAGTAAACTGTTTACTTCTTACGGAATTAAACAAGAGAGGAGTTAGTGCATAGCGGATGCGGTATTTGGACTGGATGATACACAAGGGCCATTTCAGAAACTGTGCCATTGATCTGAAACTAAATGGAAGTGATGGCTCTGTAATAGCAGGGACCTTGGCTACAAGATCAGCTGTCCATTTCAGACAAAATACGATGTGATCAATGAGATGAAATCAGACCAGGATCAGGCAGTTGTGAGTCTTATTTAGAGAGCTAATGTCTATGTGAGTGTTTAGACCATTTTGGTGCAAGAAGAAAAAGGTTGTTAGATAGTTTGTGCATTAGAAAATTGCTGCATATATAGTAAAAAAAATGAACATTTTGAAATTAATAACGCCTGTCTTACAAACTTACCATGACTTAAATACCTCATGAGACAGGGAGTTTTAGACTTACTGGAGCATTTGTGAAATTATGCTGCATAAGTTTGGAAATTATCCACATGGTGGATTTTGTAATGTTCCTGTGCAAATATAGACCTATGCTTGGGTAAACTATCATTTTCTGTCATAAGTGAAATCACAAGGTTTCAGTTATTAAAACAGCCTAAAGAAATATTATTGTAGGTATAGTCTCATCTGTCTCCCATAAGGCAATTTTAGTGCAGGCCACACACACCTCCACACACACTATGTATCTCCATCCTTGTGAAGACTTTTCATTGACTTCCATCCATTTTTTTGGAAATTTTAAATCCTAACCCTGACCATTTACCCTAAAATTAACCTCACAGTTTTATACCTGACCCTAAAACTGACCTAAACCCAATTCACACCTTGGTCCTAAAATTAACCCCCACCCACAATTAGCATCTGTACCCGTGGGGACTGGGAGTGGGTCCCCATGATCCACGTTCAGTACCCACAATGTTGTGTTTGTCTGAAAAATGGTCCCCATGATGTAGCAAATATGAATCTACACACACAAACACATAAACACACACATAGCAAAGCATTGAGAAAAAAGAATGAGGTGCATAATATATTTTTATCAATAATCTTAGATGTAAGATATTTTTTATGACTTTCTAATAATACTTTCAGTCAATGTTGATACTTATTTTTTTTAACACAAATCTTTCAAATGACCAGCATTTTTTATGTGATTAGAAAGATTACCTAAATAGACCTTAGACATTCTTAGTTGCAGGAAATAAAATATTTTATTTTTATGTTCAAAGAACAAAACAAAAAGTATGCCTTGTTGCTCTGTTAGTCAACTTTTGCTATCAAATTTTTTATTCTTCATAATATTTTTGGGGTTCCATTTTTGGCACCATAACCACACCCTGCTTTTGAGATTAGTCTTCTGTGAACATCAGCCAATTGGCAGCCACTGTTTACTACCAGCTGCCTTTGCACAATAAAATTGCTGCCTCTTATTTACACTTCAATCTATTTTCTCTCCTTTTCTTCCCTCTCATTAATTTTTACAAGAGCTCAGAGTATGGCACAAGTTGAACTTTGCAGAAGTTACAGATCTTTAGGGCCTGTTAAAAGTTATTTTAAGGACCGCCTGGGTTTTATCAAACCATGCCATTCATTCATTTCTTTTCTTCTAATTTTCCATGACTGATTTATCCCATTCAAATTGGGAGGGGAGTGGGGGTGGGCCATCAGTCAATTACCGTGCACGTCCACTCTTAAAATCAATATGCTAGAATCCCAGATTTTCTTAATATGATAAAGCCAGAGCAACCCCACGTATAAACAGTGGGAACTCTGCACAAAAGATCACCCTACTGATGCTTTGGTAGGTAATTGGGTCAGGAAGCTAAAACATGATAATGGGCTTTATTTTGTGGTGGTGATGATTTATCAGTCTGGCCAACTTTTCTTTCCCTAGAAAGTACTTTAAAACATGAAATAGAAACAGTTACCTTTTACTAACTTATCGCACAAGTCTTTGAAGTTCTGACAGTAAGGGGATAAGTCAGATGGATAAAAAGTTTTTTTTTCTTAAACCAGAGGGGTTTGTCACTTTCTTTTCCTCTTTCTCTCCTTTTTTCATTTTTGGTTAAGCCACCATTGCTCCAAATCAATTTTCCAGAGATTTATCCTTAAGCTTGTCAAAAGCACTGACAGGGAATGCCATGACGTTATATATGGCATATGGTCACAATCACTGCTCAAGTTATTCGTTGGACTCATCCTTCACGCATTTACTACTACAAGGAACCACATAATAGGACACATCTCTCCACTCAAGAACCATCAAAGAACCAATATACTCATTTACTATCACAGCTTTAATATCCTCAAAGCCACTAATTGATTTTAAATATAGCAGATACATCTGGTGGGAATTTAATCTTAATGGATGCAGTGATGGCATGTTTTTGTCTTTATCAGTTTACAGAAACTCACTCATAGATAAAGATGTTAAGCAAACACATTATTTCTTGATTATGTATTTTTTTCAGTAAAACGGTGACACAAAAGGCATCACAACTTCAACGTGTTTTTGGAAGTAGTGTTCTGGCATCAGCACATTTCTGAATAAAATTTGAAAGGAGCCAAATCAACCACTGCCCAAATGTCAAAAAAAAAAACAAACACCAACATCAACTTTCTTCCATAAACATAATGTATATGTATTTTTGTAATAATGAACATTGACAAATATCAACATTTTGGCATAGAAACTGTACAAGATGAGCTAAAAGAAACAGCATCCAAAATAAGAATTGGGATGCTTTAACATTTTTACATTGGCCCTAACTCTTTCAAATATATGGGCAGGTTACTATTCAACATATTGCAACTTTATAGCTAATGCTAATAGTATTAATAAATCACGATAAATTAGTTTTCAGTTTAATGTTTTGTAAAGAATTGTTCAAATTGGTAACCTGAATAATATGCAGAAAACTACTCTACTTCCCTCTGAGCTTGTCTGTTTTTTTTCTAAACAAAATGGCTTCAGATCACATGTTCAAACCATGATTTATAAAAACCTGGTCAAATCCCTGAGAGTGACCCCTCTTATGTTAGCATTGAATTGTAAACATTATTGTTATGCTACTGGAGCAAGGCACATATTAAAAAGAAACTTATTGATTCTCTTACTGTTTAAAGTAAATAACTATGATCGATTGCAAAGTATAAGATGTAAAACCCAGTTAATCAATCACAAAATATCTTTCAGTATGAAGAGAGGAATGTAAATGTTAGTGCTTCAGATGTTTCCGTTTAAACTAGTCCTCAAGTTTTCAGTGACAAGTTGGTTCTGTGCAAGGAATTGTGTTATGTGTCATACCTGGAGGGTGTGTGTTAACTTAGCCGGCCCTATTGTGCTCAGCTCCATTGAGAACTCTTTAAACGTTGGCTTGTAATTAAAGGGCTCACACCCACTTAATGCTTTTGTTCTCATGCCCCCTCACCCCTTAATACTGGGGGTTAAAAATAATGAATATTTTGTGTGCATGCAGAAATGTGTTCCTGCTTGTGTGTGTGTGTTGTTGTAGTGAGAGGGAGGTTGCAGGCAGATGTAGTGACAGCATCTTAATTTGGTTTTGACTCACTGATGCATCATTCACACATCAGCCACCGCGGCTACCATCTGTGGGCGAACCCATGACCGTTTGCTCTCTTTTATCAGCACAAAAGGCTAATCCCCTTGTGGCTTGTCTGGGGTAGTGAGATCACTGCTAGTGTCCTCCCTGGCATCCATTCCTTTAACCAACGGAAGGTGACAGTGTTTTCTTTCACCAGTGTGTTTCAGCAGCCTTTAAATAGAGTCTGCAGTTTAAAACTCTGTGCCAAAGTGAGCCTTCATATTCTGTTGTACATTAGGAGTTTGGCTAAGTGCTTAGTTGTGTCATTTTAAAGGGTTTGCTCTAAAAGGGAGTTTTGTCTTTAAACATTTAAGGTTGCCAAAAGGGAAGTCAGTATAATAAGATGAAATAAGAGATTTATAAGAAGAGGAGTTTTATGCGAATTACTTGTCTTTATTTAGCCCCGTGACATCATCTTGTTTTAAGTTTTCATGCAGCTGCAGTGGATTTTTGCGATTGCTGAAGTTGAAAGTTAAAATTTGTACATAGACACACACACACACACACACACACACACACACACACATATATATATATATATATATATAAACGCACATAAACAGAAATGGCAGACTCGTCTCTGATCCTTTCCTCTTCATAGCTCTGTTTACTATGACAGAAGCTGTTTAGCTTCATCTGAGGATTAGAAGAGATTACACCATGATCTGGTTTATGATCACAGCTCATTTTTGGGGGGAGTCTACTTTGAAAGACAAACAGAAACATATTTTTTTGTGTGTGAAATGCCAGTAATATAGCCTTATAACAGATTGTTAAACATGTTTTATTTTATTTATGTTTTGCTAAAAAGTAGCTATGTTTTTTCATTAGATTTGTATCCACCCAAAGAGACCCAAGACTGTCTGAAATTCATTGTACTGAATTGAATGGTACAGGTCTGTTGGTAGCTCTGCTCTGCAGTTCCTGGACAACTGTTGGTTATTTTATTTTATTTAAGACCTTTTTAAGTGGTCCAATTAATTTAAACTAAATTATATTAAATATATATAATTAAACAGGACCAAATCCACACCCAATGGCCTTTTCCATGCTTTCATTATCGACTGCTGCTGGTCCTGATTAGCATGTCAGTCACACGGGGAGTGATGGCCTGCACTCATGGTGACGATTGCACAAAATATTCACAGCCAATGAGTTTAAATTTGTTTTAGTGGTCATAGACACACACTGGGGGTAGGGGGGGAGCACCAGCTGTCAAACTGACTTTTTGATTGATTGATAGCTGATATAAGATGATGGATGTGTACTTACATTAAGGACTAAGTGACAACCAGGCCTCAGCTGGCTGTAGCTTTGGCTGTTTAAGGCAGTGTTATGACTTCATTAAGGCAGAAAGCCACCGTGGCCCATAGATCAGGATGCTGACAGGCCAGCAATGTTTCTGGCTGGGTTGATAATGATGTCATAGATGTGAGGGTCACAGGTTGAAGGGGTCTTACATTTGTTAAACTCCCCCAGAGCTTGATGGAAGATAAGAAGCAACAGGAGGACTTTTTTGTTGCTCATATCAGTTTCTGGTTGTGTGAACTTATTCTAATTCAAGGCCATTATCCCACATGATTTTACTGGTAAAGTTATTTTTCAATAAGGCAAAATCTCACTAATGTAAGGTGTTACTGACCTTTTTTATGAAAGTAAATAAAGAAAGTGAATAAATGTCAAGTTCTTCAAATGGCTGCCCTCATGTTTGGGTAAAAACACAAAATTAAACTGATGCTGACGAACTGGAAATATTAGCATTTTTGTGTCTCAGATGTTCTGCTTCAGATTTTCTAGGATGTATCATCTTATGTTTATTTCACTCTCTTGGCAGAAATTGTTCTTAAAATCAAAGGTATTCAACTTTGCTCCTCATGACCCGTAGTCCTGCATGTTTCATCTGTTTCCCTGTTTCGGCACACGTGATTCAATTAATTAAATTACTTGCTCAGTTATCGGGTTTATTAGATCACAGTCATGCATTCATTTCAGTCAGGTGTGTTGAAGCAGGGAGACTCCTAAAACATGCAGGAGAGTGGGTCATTAAGAACAGGATTGAAGACCTCAGTTTAGTTTGCAAAGAATTTTCAGCTGGTAAACTTTGGGAGATGTTTTATCAATGAAATCAATTATGTCAACATCATCAGTTACTTATTATTTTAGTAAAGTAGAATTTTACTTTTTTTCTGTATTTTTAAACTTTTTGTTTAAATTACATTGTTGCTGTAGTTTCACTAAAACTAAAGATCTGAACACTTTTTCAGCTACTAGTTAATGTATATTTATGGATGCTTGTTAGCATGCTAGACTGTATAATAATGATTCATTCTGTCTATTTATGACACATCAAGCCACTGAGTGGTGATGTTCATTTAGTCCAGGCATGTCCAACTCCTGCAAGTTTTAGATGTGTCCCTGCTTCAACACAGCTGATTCAAATAGATGATTTACCTTCTCAGTTTGCCATCAAGGTCTGCGGAGGCCCATTAATTAAGCACTTCTTAGGCTCAGCTGTGTTGAACCAGGGTAGCACCTAAAACATGCAGGACACCGGCCCTTGAGGACCGACTTTGGACACCACTGATTTAGTCACTAAAATGTTTTGTTCATTCAGTCATTTACTGCTTTCATGTGGCTGAGTGCTTAAGGGAGTCAACCTCTAACCAAAGAGTTGGCGGTTCAATTCTCCACTATTCAGTCAGATGTTGAAGTGTCACTGGGCAAGACACATTGTAGCATAAAGCACTTTGAGTATCCTGGTTGGATAGAAAGGTGCTACTGTATATAAGTGCAGTCCATTTACCATGTTGAATGACATTGACTTTAAATCATTTTTTGACTGACAAAACAACCTACTTGGTTACATAGAAGCTTCAAATACATACTGTACTGTTAGGGAGAGTATCTCACCATAATGTGATGGTTAGAGAATAGTTGGCAACTCAAACTTGACTCAACATTACTCTTTGTTTTTTTTTGTCTTTTTTTTTTTTGCAACCAATCTACCAGCTTGAACTGGAAACCGGTCGGGTGCCTTCTCCGGGTCGGGGAGGAGGTCCTGCCCCAAGTGGATGAGTTTAAGTATCTCTGGGTCTTGTTCACGAATGAGGGAAGAATGAAGCGGGAGATCGACAGGCGGATTGGTGCTGCATCTGCAGTGATGCGGGCGCTGTACCGGTCTGTCGTGGTGAAGGGAGAGCTGAGCCAGAAGGCGAAGCTCTTGATTTACCAGTCGGTCTACGTTCCTACCCTCATCTATGGTCACGAGCTT
>JARVGW010000323.1:5342125-5370478 GCA_031762495.1 Anablepsoides rubrolineatus
GGCCCTGAAACGCGAGTGCGTAACGCCGAACCCGGGTTGGAAGGCGGGCTGGGACCGGGCCGGGCCGGGCCGGGCCGTGTAGTGCGTAAACGCCTTATGTGACTCAAACAAAGCTATTATCTAAATAGCAGGTCAAAATGTCAGACCTTAAAAGTTTGAAAAAAAAAAAGGCATTTACATTTCAGGAGAACGCTCAGTGTCAGTTTGTCATTTAAATTGGTCTGCATGTCCTGCTGCTTGATTTGTCTGTTGTCTAAATGAGTTAATGTAAAACAGCAGCAACTGGCAAACTTCCCACAACGTTTTTATATCGTGGAAGGCAGGCTTTATTTACTTTGGATTTATGTCAGTGTTTGTCCAACTGACAGTTGAAAAGAATTCACTGAGCAGACATCAATCAGTTTTTTTTCATTCTTACACATTCTCGGAGATGTTAAATATTTGTTCAGCATCAGGCAGTCTAAGTCTTTCTCTTTCAGCTTCTGAGCTTCTAATTGCTTCTGTCTGTTGACACTGCTGGGCATACTGCTTTCCTCCAATGATACGATACCAAACAAGTCTGTGTTTTTTTAGTGCTCTGAAGAAGGAATCAAAATCAAGGTTTCAAAGTAAATGACATAAACAAACAAAATGCTACATTAATATTAGACATTAGGACAGATTGAAAGAAATCAACAGCAGCAGTGGATAGACTCTGAAAATGTATGAAATTAGAATAGAAATAAGCATCCAGATTAGTGGTGTCTTGATACCGATTTTACAAATAATGGTACCCATACTCGTTTTTGTTCAAAATGCCCTGATACCTGGATAAAATATTGATACCAGATCCAATACTGAGTTAAATGTGTTACAGTTTTCCTTTCAAGTGAAAGGTTTGTCTGTTCCATGTTTAAGAAAGTTATACAAGCTGAAAGAAATTATTATTTGTTATTTTAATTTATTTTTAAAAGTTGCAACAGTATATATCATACTGTATATTTGATTCAATACAGTCAGATTGCTGTAGGCCTATAGGGAAGGAAAGCCACCTTATTATAAATAAATGAATAAATAAATAAATAAATGTTTTTGTTTTTTTAAGTCATTGTGTTATGTTTAGGTTTTAACTCAGTAAGTACTCAGTATCAGTACTCATATCAGTGAGTACCCAAACTGAAGTACTTGTACTCAGTTTGAAAAAAAAATGATATTGGGACTCCCATAATCTAGATATTAATAGGTGGTAAACTTTGCAAATAAGGAACAATTTTGACACAATTGCATAATAGACCACACTAATGTGCTGTCTGCATTGCTGCAGTATTGTAGTAGCTTGGCCCTTGCCTTCCTACGCAGTTCTGCTCAATTCTAGTTTCCCTACGAAGCAAAGCAAAGGACAAGGCTCTGGTTTTAACCAGGCTAGTATTGTAGTGTACTTATGGTGAGACTGAGTATGACTGAGTGGGACACTGTATGAGTGAAATCTGCTGGAGATAGCATCAGAAGGCACTAGCAAGAACAAAAAGACACAGATGATGTTGGGTGACACAATGTCTAGATGCTTACAGAAGACTGCAGTTCGACAATTTTCACAACTGATGTACTGTATGAACTGTAACAAAAAGTAAATGCTGGTGAACATCACATACTCTGCAACCCTAGATAAGGCCAAACCATATTGCCACACCAACAAAAGCTAAGCCTCAACACAATGGCTTATGTCATGCATTAAATGTCAACAGGTATAAAGTTTGCAGAGAGTTTTGTTGTTGTTTTTACTTTGCTAAGACTATGACCACTCATGTTGCTTTTCTACTATTACTACTAATATGATAAACCAGAACAAAACCAGCTGATGTCATATGTGAGCATTGCTTTGTGAAAATACACAGGTTTTATGAAAGAGCAAATTATGCTACTTTGGTCTATTTTGGTCTAGATTTTGTGATTTCATTCTAAAAACACTGAATGTTTGTTGAATCTAAGTGTAGTCAGCCCAGTTGCCATAGAAATGTAGATGTTTAAAGTAAAAAAAAAAAAAAAGTAACAGGTTGTTGTTTCACACTGTCCTTTGTATTAATATTTTTTAGCAGATCCGTAATTAAAATCCACACAAAACGCTATCCTTGGATTAAAGTGCAGCTAATGGAGTAGTGTATTAACGTTACCATGTGAGATATGGAGTTGTTGACTTTTCATTTGACCCTCAGCTCATCTCTGGGGTGTTAAGCACTGGGCTCAGGTGTGTTTGCTGTGAACAGCTGTGATGACAATGCTCAGGTCAGCGATCAAACCGTCGCTCCAACTTAATGAAATAATGACCACGATTTAAGAGGACCTGTCTGTCATGAAGCCCACCCCTCCCCCTGATTGTTTGCTTTGCCGACCTCCATCTTCTTCAAAGGGAATTTCCAGATGTTCTTCATAAAACAACAAGTATTTTTAAGAGAGCTGCACTTTTCTTTTACCAGCTTTTTCTCTGGCAATAAAATTGATTTGTGCTGTCGAGTAACATCGCTCTTGGTCATGACCACACAGAGGTTATGTGAGTGTCATGCTGTTATCTTGGATCAAACACCAACAGTAGCTTGTAAAATCCATGTTCATGGGAAATATTTTTAATTCATTGTAATAACTCGGTCATGCTACCAAGATACATGTGTCTACTAGTATTTATTGTGTTTATGTAAACATTAGTTACCCTGATTAAAGGGTTTTCAAGTTGATTGGTGCATGATTATGTTCAGCAAACTCTTTCTTCTGTGATCACATGCACACTGAGCTACTATTAGCCTCCGTCGCTAGACTTTCCAGGGTTTTAAGGTTAACACTAAGGCAACATGTCTCTCTGCCACAAAATAGTATAATCCCATTGATTGTAACCAGTCAAACAGTACATAGAGTGTGTTGTGTGATGGTAATGAGTGGATTAAGTGGCATTTCCTTAAACACACTGCCTGGCCAAAAGAAAAGTCGCTACAAAACTTTAAAAAAGTCACACACTCTAATATTTTGTTGGACCACCTTTAGCTTTGATTACAGCATACATTCACTGGGGCATTGTTTCTGTATGATTCTGCAATGTCACAAGATTTTTTTCCATCCAGTGTTGATTGTTTATTTTACCAAGATCTTGCATTTATGATAGAGTCTGAAAACACCAGTGTTGTATTAATACTTATAAAGTTCTCTTTATTGTATGAATACAGATGCAAGGCTTGCTAAACCCATAAATTCATCATCAATTTAACTTTAAACACCACCTGACCTATTATTATATTTTATATTAGGGGCTCCCTCACAAAGCTTGATGACCCTGCTATGTTCTCTGTCACCTACAAAGTTAGAACCTGGCTGGATCATGAAAAAACTTGAAGAATTTCATGGTGCAGCTGCACTCATTGTACTCATCAATTAGGTTTTTCATACTATTTTCTACATTTTTTAAAGGCTGTCTTGCGCTCTCAAAATATATATCAGCAACATGTTCTCTTGTTAACACTATCATGTATGTCCACAATTGCACTATTACCCAAGGAACCTGTCATTTACAGAATGCAACTATATGCACAGAAGAAGGTCATATTTTGTTAGCACAATGCTACCACAATGGGTATCAAATCTGTTCTAGGTTGTGTTTGGGACTGTGTTATGATCAAGAGCTCATAGCCTTGCCTTGAGACCAGTGTGGATAGCCTTAGCTTGATTCTAGACGATGGAGCCGTGCTAGCATGCATGGTTTCCACTTTAGTAAAATACTTCCATTAATCATGGCCCTAATGCTCCATCCAAGACATTCACCACATTGAATAACCATGCCTACCTCACTGCATGCATAATACCAACATATCACTCCTTATTACAAGTGAGAGGGAACTCAATATGTTCTTGATATTAACTACTAGACCTTGCCAAGTCCCCTCTAGGACCCTCCATGTTCTGGGTGAGCTTTAAATGTTGTAGTGGGGTCATCATCTGAGCTTTTTTGTGTGTATTTTTAACTGGGACAACAAAATTGTTTTGCCATGCAGTAGTGCTGCTGAATCTCAGATAAAACACATCTGCATCCATTACCATGTGTGCACACAGATGCAGGAACACCTTCACGTGCTTCATCTCACTTTCATCTCACCCCATTCATTTAAAGACTAAACTGGTAACAGATAAGATAAGCTCTAAACAGAGGAGCAAAATGATTCATTCACACCACTCTTCATGTATAAAATACTTTGTCTGAATGTGATATGAAGAACACCAAACCGGTGTCCCATTCTGTCTGGATCTTTGGTATGAGACTGGGAAATAGTAGACCACACTGCATGCGCTCAGATGTATATGCCGCCTGAAGCTACACACCCCGCCAACCACAAATGGACTGGGCTTGCTTATAATAAATTGGTGGAATTGGGTTGGCGTGCTGACTTTAAGAGAGAATCATTATCCAACTGGGCTTTTGTCAGGATGTGGTAGTTTACTGCCATTCTCCCACTTTCTTCTTCTTCTTCTCTCTGCCCATTAGCAACTTAAATGTCTTCCATATGGCTGTTTGTGTACAACACAACTTTTTCCTATGGTGGTCTACAAAGAATGCAAGAGTGAGGATGATAAAGACATATGCTAGTTCTGATCCATCTTCTGAACTTTCTTTGACACCTTTGTGGCCGGCTCTGATTCAGAAATCCTTGCACCGTGTCAGTTCTGCCTGGGTTTTGAACTGTTAAAGTTCATCTCCCACCCAGCTGCTTTCTCATGTCTGGGGAATTTTATGGCTGCAAATAATTTTCATAATAATGTCGCTTTAGGCTTTTAATGTTTTAACAGGTGGAGAAGTCTTTTTTTTCTGTTTTTACTCTGCATTGTCTGTAACACCAACAAGGAAACGAGGGAGGGATAAAAGTGGGCCGTATTGACATCATTTTTCATGTTATTGGATAAAAACAAACACTTACATCTCTTTGATTTGATTTCAACAAATGTCATATTTCACATGGCATTGTATTCCGGCCTAACATGGAATAATCTGATTCTGCTTCCCTGGATAATGCCATTACACTGACTGATTTTCTCTCCTGGCTATTTCTCATGCATTTCCCTCCACATGGCGTCATCTACCTCAACCCCTCACTTACAAACAGAAGCATCAGGCATCTCCAGGTTTCTCACCATTTCCTTTACAGCCATATCAAGAAAGAATGTGCAACTAATTGTTTTTCTACCACTGCATTTGTCTTCAGAAATTTAATTTCTCTTTCCTCTGCACCCATTTTTTTTTTCTTTTTCTTTTATGCTCTACACTTTCAGAGCTCAAGGAATGTGTTCTTACAGCCTGAAACATGAGTCCAATTCACTTGACCCATTTTGGAGTACTATAGGGGTTTTAGGTCTTGGCGGTCTTTGAGATAGATTTTGCTATTGACACTGAGTGAAAAGTAATTGTGCCATTATTGCAGCTGTTCAAGTGAAAAAGGAAAGTAGCCATTTCAAGAATTCAAGGCGTTTTCCAGAAGACATTTTTGCTGACAGCCTGTTATTCTGCCGGCACACCTTTATCCCATCAATTTTTTTTTTCTGTAATATGCTGGTAGCAGTCTCCCAATGAAAAAGGCACATGTTGTTTTTTAAATGTAAGTAAATATTTCTCTATTTTTAAAATGCTTTATTCTTTGTGGAGCTGCTTCGTAAAATGTGGGGAATTTTTTTGGCTAAAGCCAAATTATGTTTACATAAAGCATGCAGCAGCACCTGCCTGACACATTATTGCCCAAGTTTTACGAAAGCTAACACCCGGGGAGGTCGTGTTTGCGACAGTTTCTCAGCTTGTTTGTTTTAATTGGCTTGTGTTCCTTCATCAGCCAGCTTGTTAGCAAAGGGTTGGTTTTTGAAGGTGATGATATCTCCATGTCAACCTCATAGATGATCAGACAACAAAAACAAACGCCACAGAAACAGGTAGGCTGTATCGTCTGTGGCTGACAGATTTATAGGTGTGAATTCTCAGCTACAAGTCACTTAAAGGTTTATATAATTAGATGAAGTCATGAATATTAAACAAATTATCTAAGAACAATTTAAGAAAAGATAGATGTTTAACATGACATCTTTCACAACACTATTATTTATCATGCTTTGTTTTTCATTTGGATGTACTATTATTTATTTTTTTCAGTTTTTTTTTTTTTTAACCAAAGTGAAATGTGAAATATTTTGATTGAAGCTGACCATAAGTTCCAAACTGGCTTTGCATGTCCAGATACATTTTCAGGTGCAGCTAATTCATCATTCACACATGCTCACTCAGCTGTCGGGGACTTTGAAGTAGTTTAAATGATTTTCTGTGGGTGTTCGTTTTTCTCACAGGAAAGTTGTTTTTTTTTTTTTCTCACCATGACTTTCTGTAACCACAGTAACTCTTGGCTATTTTTACACTTGAGCTGGTCCATGGTTCATTTCTACAGCATTGGGAAGAGCTTTCGACCTGTTTTCACTCCTCAGGAGTTTATGTTCCCCGTGGCAGCACATTACAGAAGCCATAAGAAGGCACTTTAAGTTAAACTACACAGACACTTTGAGGGCTGACTAGTTTTTAAACACACACTTCCTGTCCACAAAAAACAGAAGCAACAAATGAATCATAAAGTAACACTTTCTGACTGTAACACAGAGACCGTTTGCTTCAATTAAAACAATAACTGCTGATGTAAAACTGTCAAGTGTAATTTGTTTCTTTTTGAAAGTTAGCTTTTATTAAAAACAATAATGAAAAATGCACTTATATATGATTGGACTGATAATACAGTGCTTAGCTACTGTCATGTGCTGAGTAGTAAGAAATCGAAAATTGCAAAGTCACCACCTCAGAGTTGATCATTTAAAGTGACATAACTTTTTTTTTCTCAAAAACTTGAAAGAAGAAAAATTACCTCCTATAAGGCAAAATTTTCTAATTTCACTTTTGGGAGCTGGCCCAAAGCTGGCTTTTTCAATTTCCAAAATTCTCCTCACAAACAGTTTTAAGTGTGAAGCTATTTAAGGGTCAAAAGAGAGCTTTTTTTTTTTTTTGGTATGTTGAACCGAATGATTCAAATCCCAGAAAAGTGCACACTAAACTCTGTTACTATTAGGTATAAGATTTGCAGATAACAGAACAAAGGTACAAAGCAAAGTACGTGGATTCTGCAAAGAAGGTGAAAAAACTAGGCTCTTAAAGAGGACATAATGCAAAATCCCCTTTTTTAGCTGTTAAAGGAGAAGTATTAGGCAAAATCCACTTATTTAGCTTTATATCATGATATAATGTCATTTCCTCATCAGAAATATACCCAGAGTATTGCTTTGACTCATTCATGCATGTTTCAGAAATTATTGAACCTCCTGTGGTAGATATGTCAAGCTGCCTAATCACTTGCTGGTACAAAGAACCACCTATTTGTACAAAGCTCCTCCCTGGGGTTCAGTATGCAGCTGAGCTCCCACCCTACAGAGCATTCCTCTCCCAAAGCCTTGTTGTGAATACATGTCGAAGTGTAAATGTCGGAAACGGTTCTTAGAGAGGGGCCAGTTGCAAGGTGTTTAGATAGACTGTGATGCAAAGTCAAATTTATTTTTGATACAGCATTTTCATAACAACTGAAGGCAATGTAGTTTCTTGATTGTGGTTTAGAATTGAACTATATGCATGGGCAATACATAGGTAATAACCCCCTTTAAATACATTTTGTTGTGTACTTGGAGAAAAAAACAAATCTTTTTTGATGCTACGTAGATATCTTTATGTTCTGTGACAATACTGTCACTGCTAAACAAGGTCAGACTCTGGCTCCAACATGTAAGGCTGGATGAACAAGTCTTCCATTGTTGACATTTTTTAATTAATTTGTAAATAAATAATGTCTGCGCCAATACAAAATGTGTATATCTGCTATAAAACTACAAAAATGGCCAAACAGGATGAAGTGGGCAAGAATATATCAATGGGATTGTAGCGCTCCTTGACCTGGAGGGGGTGAGGTGTGAAGCCTTTAAAGAGACAGCAGCAAAACAAAACAAGAGCGAACGAGGTCTGTGGAGTTACAATAATGATGTATTTACACTAAAGCATTGTTCTACCAGATGCTAACTGAATTATTTAAAAGTGAAAAAGAAGGATTTAAAAACATATGTCTCATTTTAAACATATAAGCAAATAATATAATCCATCTGTGGCTTGTGTTCCTTCATCAGCCAGCTTGTTAGCAAAGGGTTGGTTTTTGAAGGTGATGATATCTCCATGTCAACCTCATAGATGATCAGACAACAAAAACAAACACCACAGAAACAGGTAGGCTGTATCGTCTGTGGCTGACAGATTTATAGGTGTGAATCCATCTGTGAATTGGAGATCAATCAGGAAGTTACATTGGGTTATATAATTTCTGGAATGTATTAAGCATTTGCCTTTGATATAATAAATAGATTTATGGTTTATCCCTATGATGCATGAATTATGAAATCCTGAGTCAAGATTTTTTTTGGTGTGTCTTTACTCTTCTTAGGGCATGAAAAAACTATACAAAAAAAACAAGGAAGTTACAGAAATCTCCACTACATTGGACTACATGCGTTTAAGCACTCAATGTAAAACAGTATGCTCTTAATTGAAGAATGAATCCATCTAAGTTTTATTATAAATCCATGAGTACATATTTCATTGTATGCTTTGCAAAGCACTTGAACATACTTTCACACACTCTTAACATTCTATGGCCCTTCTGTTTATTCCTAAACAAAGAACAAACAGTCTTCATCAAATGGGCCATTTTGTGCTAATTGTAATTGCCTCTAGCTATTATTAGAAACCTTATAAATAATAAAAAAAATGTCCCTGAAGAACTAAGAGTTAAAAATCAATCCATCCATTATGTTTTAATTGCTTCTATCTTTGAGGGTCATGGGGGTCCCTGGTGCCCATATCCAACAGTCACTGGGCATGGGGTGGGGAGAGTTAAAATCATAAATATATTTGTCCCTCCCTCTCCATCATCCACATCTTCTATGTATCTAGTGCTCTCTGGCAGTCACTCCTCATCACTGATGTCACTATATTTCTTTGATTATTCTATAATGTTCCTTATTTTTTGCTGCACTTGTGGTCTAAAAATATGAGACAATTATAATTTTACTAACCCAAACTAAAACTGATCTGCACAAAAAATATAAATACTTATAGATGCAACCAAAATTAATTGAATTGCAAGCAAAACAGTCATAATGAAAGATATATCAACTACATGACTTAAGTTAAAAATATAGTCAGCAATGCATGACGTCCACTGTGGTGGACACATGGTTAATCATAATTTCCTATTATTAAAAAAAAAAAAATCCAAACTAAACTAATGATATTGTTACTTAGATACTCCTGCATATCAGCATTTTTTTTTATCTCTAGGATTCTCCTACAATAGAAGTGTTGGCAGGATATTGCAGGAGTGGTCAACAAGTGTGTCTGTCTGGCAGCCATCTTGGATTCTGATGATGTTTACTTTTAGTTACAACAACTGAATTAGCCTCAATGGAGGGGATCAGTAGAGAGCATTCTAAGGACTGACATGTAATTCCACCATATAAACCACTGCATTTAGGAAACAATGACTTTTAAACAGCTGATCCCTGTAGTGACCACTATGCACCAGAGGGTTAATTACCTCTAGCAAAATAATTTACAACAGTATCCTTCTCTGATGGATGTACCTGCATTTAGGAGGCTAATCAAAAAGTTTGTATTTTGAATGTAAAACATCTATAATATATTGTGCACTTTTTGGACAAAATATTTTATGGATGCAATAATGTCTGACACTTCTCTCTGGAACAAATAATGAATTTTACTTCTCCTGACATGCCAGCCCTCTTTTTGTGACAGCAACAGTGCAGCAGATTGCTCCTTTTCATCTTTTTTTTATCCTACTGAAATGCTTTTACTACTAGAGCTCAAAAAACACTATTTTTATGTTATTTTTATTTTTTTGAGAAGCTTTGAAAGTTATTGAAATAACATTGGGCATTTTTTTCTCTATATATAACTGCAGCAGTGCAAATAGGTTTGGGTTAACAGTTTAAGGCGCACGTATCCCTGTGAGGGCTTTGCCAAATAAATGAATATATGAATGGAAGCATTTTACATTTTTTATGCAACTCTTTTTTTTTTTGTAAGTGTCACATGTCCTAATTCTGTGTTTTTCATATTATTATTTTTTTTGTGTGTGTGTGTAACAGGTTGGCAACGGGACAGAGCCACAGAGCGGACGCCATTCTGTAACAGTAGAAACTCAGGTCCAGAAAAAGCAGCAGGATGACAGTTTCCAGCAAGCACAGAGGCAATACAACTCGCTGCCACGGTGAGACGTCATCCCTCTTTCTCTTTTGTCTTCATTTCATCTGTCTGTTTCTGCCTCCGCTGCTGCGTGCCTGTGACCCATCACGTTCTTCCTGCCCTTTCTCAACCCTTTCCTTTGACTTATTCGATTTCTGTCAGTTTTTTTTTTCTCATGTTGTTGCATTTATTTATTTATTTATTTCATCTCCTTTACGCATTTTTATCTCCACAAAGCTTTTTGAACTCATTCTAAGCTACTGTTGATGATTCTTAGCTAACCCTTTAACAAAATCATGTTATTATTTATTATTTATTATTTTTATCTTATGCCTCATTAATTCAGTTGTGACTCATAGGACTGACCTCTGAATAAGGAATAACAGTTTCAAATTATGTTGAAAATTTTTGTCCCATCTTCTTTTTTTCCATCAGCTACATCTTGAGTTGAGAGCTTCAAGAGCTGCGCTTCATCTTCCTGTTGTGTGTTTTCTTTTTTTCTTCTTCTTCTTTTTTTGCATATTTGTCAAAGATGTGCCAATAAAGCTCACCGTATCGTACGTCCTGATGCCATGGGCAGAACTGCGTATCAATATTTGTAGCTCCATCTATCATTCTCTAAAATGTCTTAACTGTCCTCTGGAGCTTTCTAATCTCACTTCAGAGTTTGTGCAAATTTCTAAGCTGCCAGTGAAGAATTTCCACATCTGAAGCTTAAGGAGAGACTCCCCTGGAGGCATTAAATCTATCCACTGACTGACATGCAAATTTTAACTTTGTAGCAAAATAAACCTTATCAGTGAAGATTTCCACATCAAAACCAATCTGTTAATTTAGAGTTTTATGAAATGTGAGGAAAAAGTAAACTTGTTTGACTTCAGTTGCTGATTAAATTAAATTAAACACAGACACACACACACCTAATGTTTATAAAGTACATGTGTAACTGTCTGTAGGCTTTTCATTTTTCTTCTCCCTTGGTAGCCTTGTTCCCGTGTGCCTTTCTTTCTTTCCTGCCTCTGGCCAGTCACTGTTGGGTCGATTAAAACATGTTCCTGTCTATGGCTATGGATTTACGGCGCACATAGACACATAATCAATGTGGTGCATATAAGCCTGACTGCTCTGCGCATTTCCTTCGAAGGTGTTATCTGCTGGCATGTCATGTGATGTGACAGTTGCCCCGAGGCTTCCCCTTAGTGGGCTGACTTCCTTGGGAAAGTTCATCTTGCCGGCCAGAAGGGTCTTTGATACGCATTCCTCTCATAATCTCATAGTGTCTCTGGCATAGAGTTGTAAGAGTTCAGGCTTGATGCTTGACCGTGGCTAAGGTTTTCCCGAACTCGTGTTTCGGAATGGCTCCTCATTACAGAGCGAAGGTTTTACATCTTTATACCACTAATCGCAGTTCTTTCTAAGCTCATTCACCTCTTTTCTGGAAAGCTTTTACTTTGTCCCTTTTTTTAAAAAAAACAGGAAGACTTAGCACTTAGCCATTCAGCTAAAAAAAAAGAGACATTCCCCGTCAAAGGGGGAAAAAATGAAAACCTCAGAGAGCTTTCAGAAGAAGCCATGGTAGCTGGTTATCAGATGACAGCCAGGCTTAACGCTGTGTCTGGGATGTGAGGATTGGAAGAGCACTAATGAAGGCTTGTTGTTGGAGGAGGATTAGAGGTGACATGCAGTGGAGGGCAAAGGGGGCCGAAAGACGAACAAGTGTTTTAGTAGAAGGGAGAAACCCCTGATTAGCCTGAAAGAAACCAACATACACGCAAAATACATACGTGTACGAACAAACTTGTCAACATAACGCTCTTTAAAGGAATATTTAGTCTTTTTTGAAGTAATTAACATGTTGCCCATTGTTGATTGCACTTTAAACATTTTTAATTTCAAAAGATTTTGTATTTTAAAAAAGCTGATGAGCTAACGGCTAATTTAAAAACAGCCAGTATTAAAGTGGTTTGCTTTCTTAAAATAGCTGCCAAAATATTTGTGTAATGCAAACACGCTTTTGTTCAAATGTTTAATGAATAATAATGTTTGTTTGAACCACTAGTAAATGTTAAAGCTTTGAGTTGCTATTGAGCATTCATTTTGTGGTTGACTCCATTTGTTCTGTATTGATGAACTAAAACCAGTTAGTCTACATGAACCTACAGCACTAAAACATCTTCAATCTTCAAAATTTCAATTCAATTTCAATGACAAAAGCTGTGTCTCAACTCAGGGGTTGCAGCCCACGTAGAATGTAGACCACATCCTGTGTGAGCTGTAAGTTGTCCATATTCTCTAGATAAAACAGCTGTGGCATGGGACAACCTAGCCTTCGTCTGGAATACCTATTTATGTCTTTTCATGAAAGGTACAACTTAAAAAAATTCAGTATTATTAAAAAAAGTTAGACTTTACGTTAAATAAATAATAAAAAACGTAATAATTTAGGTTTAGCATTTTATTTAACATCATTGCAGAAAAATGTTGCTAAACGCATGGTCAGTGATAAATTTCCAAAGTGTGCAGGAACAAAAAAATAATTAAAATAACTCCGCTTTGAATCCAGGGATACTGTCAGCCACATAGATACAGCCTACGTTTTCTGGGTTCTGTTGGACATTTGAGCTGGGGCCTACAAATTCATACAGCCTACGGTGCAATGATGCAAACGGACAACGTGGGCTGCAGCCCCTGAATTGGGACACATCCACAGTTATTTACTTGGAAATATTTGCTTATTTAACAACCATATGCAGCATGTAAATGTAAATAGCACTGGCAGTAGTGTCATATAACATTAGTTTGCATAAAGTGTTGTGAAATCTTTGAGATTCAAGCTGTTTCAAAATGGCAGCAATCTACCTTGGTTTTGATCTCCTTCAGACTAGACGTCAGCTTATCAGTCTTTTCAAAAGTAAGCTGTATTTTCCCAAACTGAGGTCATTCAAAGTGTTATCCTCAACAGATAAGATATTATTTTTATAACATTTACATAGAAACCCAAGTCAAAATTATCAAACTATTTTTTTTATGTTACCTTTGGGAGCTAATCATTCTGTCTTGTGCTGCATTCCTCAGCTATATCAATATTGTTTCCTACAAAAAAAAACATTCCTGAATTATAGACCATTTTAAACTTACAAATAGAAATGACATTTGGTGGATGCATTTAGAGGTTTTCTCTAATTGTTTTAGGTTTGAACATGTTTGTGTGGATGTAATCTTTCTCCCCCTAATAAAGTCTGATTTCTCCCAGCTGCTTTTAAAGAAACACACAGCGGCCACACATTTTTCTGTGAGCCAACTTCCTGGCTTAGTTTGTTATTTTATGTCAATCTAAATTTATCCCACTCTCTGGCATGATATTTCTTCCCCCCCCCATCTCTTTCCTTTGTAAATGTAACTAATGTATTTTGTGACATATCCTGGAGCAGGAGTGGAGGTGATAAGAGAACTAGATCTTCTGACACATCAATCACAGCTACATTCCTGTGGAAGAACGCCAGCTCCGCTTTCCTCCCTTTTTGCTGCCACTACCCGCTAAATCTGTTCTCCCCTGCACCGAAACATCTAAAAAGGTCATTCTGAAAGCAAAGACCGATCACTGTTTTGTGCAACAGGCGTGCCAGGTTTTAAAACAAGCCACTCCCTTGTGAGCAGAGCCGGTTGCTCCACGAGCCAAAGCTCGGGTGTAAATGCATGGCGGCTCGCCCAGACAGCCAAACCCAGATACGGAGCATGTGGTGGAGCTCTCTCTGCAGTCTGTCCTTACATCTGTCCCTCCACCAATTACCCCTCATTCTACACAGATTCTACACAGATTCACACATGCACATCATGTAACAAGATGATGTGTTTGAGCTGCAGATGTACAGTGTATAAATGCTGACACATTTGTCTTAACACAGTAAAAAAGACACAAATATGTAACGAGGTCATGTGTTATCACTCTACTTCTTCATTTAGGGGAGGGATGTGTTTTTGTTTTTCACTCAGATTTTTTTGTTTCTTTTAAAAGACAATCAGTCAAAAAACTTGCCAATATTCTAAACTGAAACTTTAGTATAACAATAAGTTTAAAGTCAGCTTATGCCAGGGCTATTCAACTGGTGGCCTGTGGATTACGTCTGTCCAGCCCGCCAACGAGTGCCCACCCCTCCTTCAAATTATTATTTTTTTCTTTTTTGTACTTAATACAAAAATAGATTTTAAATCAAATTTAACCTTTATGATTCAATGAAACAAAACATACACATTTAAATGGTACAGGGTAATACTTGCTCTTCTACATAATCCAGTGTTGCCCCTAATGTTATTGGGCAACACCTCCCACCCCTACTGTTATCTCAGGAAACGGTACTCCATGGACAGGTTGCAAGTCCATCACAGGGACACAGAGACAAACATTCGTACTCTTATTATTCATACCTAGGGACAATTTAGAGTTTATCTGTGGGAAGAAACCAGAGTACCCTGGAGAAAACCCACACATGCATGGAGAGAAAATACAAACTCTAAACCAGAAAGGTCCCCAACTGGGATTCAATCCAGCAACCTTCATGCTGGGAGGCAACAGCTCTACAAACTGAGCCACCATGCTTCTGCATCAACATAATAATTGTATTTTTATTTCAATGCAGTGCAAACGTTACAGCAACGGCTGAATAAAATACAACACACGTAAGGATTCATGGGAGTTGCATCAAATTTAAAGTTTAGGCAAAATGTACAGCGCTATTTTTTTTTTCTTTTTTTGAATGATTAAAATACATTGACTGCACCTTAATGCTTGCAATCTTTAAAATTTCAATTAAATGCTCTGTTTAGTTTGTTCCTGTCTGTTCCTGCCTGGAATGAGACTCAGACCAACAAGAAATGCAGGCGCTCTGTCCTAAAAGCATCCTGAGCCCCTGTCGTCTTCCTCAGTCTTATCCTGCGAGCTTAAAGAAACCTTTTAAAGCACACGAGTCACTGAGGTGTGAAGGGGATTTCTCTTAGCACCCATGATGCAAAATACACTGTCATAGGTCGTCCATCGCATGTCAGACCTTAATGGATCCTAATAATGGGGCAGCAGACTTGAAGTCAGCAGTATTTTTTTTTTCCAATGAAGGGTTTTCAAAGCTAATTTCTGGAAAGGAGGGCATTCTTGGTGTCTTTTTTTTTTGATAGTGAGACTTGCTGTGCGTGCTGTCCTGTCAATGTTCTTGGGGCTAAAGATGAGTAGAAGGCAGATAACGCTGTGAGGCCAGCTATTACTCTGTCTGCTCTGTGAGTGCACCCATCTGCATCTCCAAAAAGAAGTTAAATGGATAAAAGCCGACATTTTTTTCCTCCGGGAGGTTTTAGCGTTTGTGTTTGTTTACTATGTGGAACTAATTGTCCTGTGGGCGTTTCAGGCCTCTGTCGTTTGTTTTCCCTCCCTCGCGTGTCTCACTTTTTATATCACGGCATCCACGCAGCGTGTTTCAAAAAGATCCTTCTTCTTTTCCACTCACGTTGCTTCGTTTTAAGAGAATACAGCGACCACATCCCCTCCTTCTCAGCTCACAATACATGAAAGTGGCAACACTCTCTGGCGTGGCACAGTTCTTTTCAAAGTCACTGAATAATGTTGATCTGACATGAATATTTCACAGATGAAGTATTGCCATTTTAGGGCTATGTGGAAAATAGTTGTAAAGAATTTATATTTTGCTAGGGGTCTACAGTAGATCACCAGCTTTATCACAATACGATGTTATATTGATTTGTTTGGATGATGATGATACAATGTTTCTCTATGACAGAGTCTGTCATGATGCAGTTTTTACAATTGATATAATGTGATATCATGCCGATATAACACAATGATTCAGTAAATTATTGTATTAAACTGGTAAATGGTATTGATCCACATCGGACATTTAATGACGGAATGGATCAATGTCTTTGTTTTGCCTTGATGTAATTGAATCCTTAATTGTTTAATTGAAATATTGATATATTTTTAAAGTATTGTTACACCCATATATTTTACTGGCTCAGATAGCTTTTTGAACAGCCACATTTACATCCAACAGACGTAGCAATCTAACACCAAAGTGCATTGCTGCTTTTTTGAAACAAAAACATTCCGATTAAAGTTGTTTATTTAGCAACCCACTTTGGTTTCATTTGCCATCTGACATGTTGGGCATATTTCTATTTCTCCAAACTTTGTACTAAACACTTTAAAATGATTGAAATGTTTTAAAAAGCAAATTAAATAGTACAAGTAATCCTTTTGTGTGCCTCTGTTTTTTCCAGGCAGCCTCGTAAGAACCACAGCACAGTGTCCCAGAACTCGTGGTACTCGTCTGAGGGAATCAGGCCATCCAGAGACAACTCCCGGCTCTCCGTGGGCCAAGGGTCTCGTAACGGCTACCTGGGAAAATCCAACTTTAACGCTCGCGTCCTCCTGGAGACACAGGAGTTGCTGAGGCAGGAGCAAAGACGCAGAGAACAGGAAGCCAGCAAAGACAGGCCGTCTCCTGCGCAGGACACCCACACCAACAGCGTCCACAACCAAGGCAGAGATCATAGTCAGGCCCCGAGTCAGTCCAAAGGTCCGTACAGCAGACAGGACGTTCCCCCGTCACCTACTCAGCTGGCCAAGCTCAGCCAGCGTCCAGGCTCAGAGAAAGCAAGGTTTTACTCCTGAGACGGTGAAAGACCAGGACTCAAACAAGTATTTACATGTCAAAGATGGCAGCAAGTCTTTTTTTAATAAGACACGTTCATATAAGAATTTTTAATGGTCAGTTGTTATGAAAATATATTTTTTAATATGATCAACAATCTTTTTTTTAACTGTTAACACAAGGTAAGAATTTGGGTGTTTTTTTTTTGTCCAACTTTGTAATTTTTTTTAATGTATAAAAGTGCCTTTTTATTGTATAACCTATTTTCAGCATCAGGCTCATTATCCACCCATCAGTCTAACATTTTAAAACATGGGAAGTTTTGGACTCTGCAGCATCATGACTCAGGCACTTCAACCTAAAGAAAATGACTTGTTTTTTACCACCCAGGTGTTGGTGTGAGTCTGTACTGACATCATTCTTATGTGAATATGATTTTTTTTTTTTTGCCAGGACTTTATCGACCACTGTGTGATGTGTGTGTGTGTGTGTGTGAGTGAGTATTGGCAGGAACTGATGCACAAAGACAGAGGACTTTAAGAAAGTGTTGTGGACTGTGGAGTCAGAGACCAGAATTTTATTTTTTCTATTTTTTTGTCTTTGCATGAGAGGCTGCTTTCCCCTCACATCAGGGAAATGCCCCTTCTTGGTTTCAGACACAGCACTTCTGCAGCCTTCACCCACCCCCTTTCACTTGTATTCAGTATGATAATCCCGAATTTGCTCTTCCTCTTGGCTGACTGCTTTATCTCAGCTTTTTCTCCTCACACTGTCGCCCTCATCCTTCTGCGCTGTCTGTGGTGGAAAAAAAGAAAAGAAAAAGAAACAGCTTTAGATTTCTTTATTCTTGCTCTGCTCCGCTCACCCGGGGAAACCAGCAGAACAAAATGAGGTCAGGTTCGGGTTATTAATTAATGCCTTCCATCAAAAATGAATGCCGGCCTTTGTGTCTGTTTGTTGTCGTGTGTGTGGAGGCGAGGGAGAGGAATGGCGATCCTGCCAGCGGGACTCTGGCTCTTGCTTCACCTAGAATGATTTGGTTGTAACCGGAGCTCACTCAAGGTGTCAGAGCTGTTTCTCAATGAATATTTCATCAGAGTGGTAAGAGCGAAACCACATCAGCTGTGCCGTGGGTGGCCTCAGTGCGGATCTGCCTATCCATAGGCCTCATACAATGGAGCTGATTTTGTTTTCCCTCATGATTGTGTCCATTCATAAGAAACCACTTAGGAGCCTTTTTTTGTTCAGTCAATAATTAGTGTGTGTGTGTGTGTGTGTGTGTGTGTGTGTGTGTGTGTGTGTTTGTATAGTATGTTGCTGTTTGTCACCATGTTCGCATACTCCTATCGCAAATACCAGACATTGCTATTTAAATTGTAATACAGTGTAACATTGTGCAGTGTGAAGGAAGCAAGGAAGATTATTTTGAGTTTAGTTAAACTAAGTTTAGGCTGTACTGATGCATCTCAGTAATCCACGTAGAAAAATCTAAAAAAAAAAAAAACTAAAAAATCAGTAGGTCCTCTGGGCGGGTTCTTCTGAAGAAGTCTCTTGGAGAAGAGAGAAAAAGTTTCAACAAAGAAGAACCCACCTAGAGGACCTACTCATTTTTTTTTCTTTCACACTGAGCTTTTTTTAAGAGAAAGAACAAGATTTTCAAAGAGTAGATTTTTAAAAAGCTCAGCTTGTGGTAGATTCCTGTGAACGCAAACAAAACTATTGAGAAACTGTAATGTGCCAGCCTATTTTGTGCTTAAATATTGTTGCTCCATGCTCTATAAATTTAAAATGTAGAGCTTTTTTAAACATTTTTAAAACTACTTTAAAAAAAAATGGGACATTTTTGACATCACAGCATGGTAAAAGTTTAAAAAAATCCAGTCATAAACAGGATACTGTTGCACATGTCACAAAGATACTTTTTCTGCCTAAAACCAAACTTCTTTCATCAGCTGATTTAAACCACTTTAAAACCCAGCTGAGAAGATTCTGTTTTTTTTATTCTGGGACAAAGTTACAAACAAATCATATGTCCCTAATTTGTGGTATCAACTCCAGAATTTAGCTTACCAAAAACAGTTGAGTGCAGCCTGGTTTTATAGTTAGATGTCAATGTAGAAATGCTCTTAAAATGATAATCGATCCAAACGGTTTAACTTCTCCAGGTACCGCAAAGCACTTTTTAAATATTTCTCATTTACACACATTTTTTTTTTCGGTTTTTTTCCACATTGAGCACTTTTAAATTCTTCCTTGTAAACCAACAGGCAAACTGGGAGGTGGTTGGAGGTAGTAAGAAGATTTAGTATCTTTTGTTTGTACCTTAAGTTTTGGACAAAAAAGTTCTTTACAAAAAACTATCTGTAAAAATATAGCTTTAAAGCTACAGACATAAGGTATAAAAAATACCACTGGCAAAGGTACTATGCTTGTACTCTTTTAGGTTAACATCAAAACTAGTATACCTTTTAAGGTACATTTTAGTATCTTGTATTCTTCCTGTGTATGTGCATGTAAACACTGGCTTAGATAAGCATCACACAACTTGTGTCAGCTTTTTTTAAATGAAAGACCATGCAGAAAGAATTACACTGTTTTTAGTTGTCCCATATATTTTATTTCCCTGTGTAAGCACACTTTTTTACCTTCCAGAACTATTTATTTAGAGTTAAAACAAGTGTTAGGATTAACATATCACACTGTATTTATTACTAGATCCTACTCTTTGGCATTCTTTGTGAGCGCAGATTAGGAGGTTGGTGTTCCAATGAGTCAAATAGACAAGTGTGTTGTCAAACATGAACGATTACATAAAATACAGCAGTAGCACTTGTGTGTCTACCAATTTATCCACCGTGCGTTTGTGTAGGAGGGCATGTGTTTATGTGTCTGTAAACACTGCCAGTACCATGCCTCTGAATATGTCTCAGCAGCCATATGAACTGCTCGGCTGCTGAGTGGGAGAGGAGCAGAGAAGTAGGAGGGAGAGAAGATAGGAGGCCTGACCTTGCAGATGATTCAGTCAATGGTGTAATCACAACCGTTCCTCAGAGTCTTCAGTACAAACAAGGGGTTACCAGCGAGGCAGTGCTCACTTTTGCTCTCTCTTCTGCTTATTTATTGTTTTGTCTGTCAATTTTTTTTTTCTTTCTTTTTTCGGTTCTGGGGCAGATTTTCTGGCTCGTGTGTAGATAAAGGTTGTGGCGACTGTGTGTGTGTGTTGGTGTAAGATGGGTCAGCTCATACACAGCAGCTTTATTAACTTTGTCACAATATGAACTGGAGGGATGCCTGTGATATAGATTTTTCCCCCATCATATGCAAATTTGATAATGTTTCTTAATGCACATTTATTATTTGTGTTGTGTAATATTGTTTATATGCAGTCATTGTGACATATGGACTTTTCCCATAAAGCTATTGTTTCAGGGGATTTTTTTTTTCTTGTCCCGGGAGAAATGAGAAATATATTATTGTTTCATTGTGTCTTGTTGCCCATCTTTCATTGTGTTTTATTATCCTCATGATGGTACTATGCTGGTAATATGACTTATGTAAGCACTGTGCAATTTTCTTTTTTTACAATGATGTATTAAGAAATGGTTCTGCTGTAATGTGTACATACAGTAAAAACTTTTCAGTAAATAAATTGAGGATAGTTTTAATCTTTTTTTTTTAATTAATTCCTTGTGATTGTGTGTGCTCAAATGTTCACAAATGGTTTATCTCCGAAGGAAGCCACATATTAACAAGCAAATAATACATCTATTTTCTTTTTGCTACCACATTTACATGACATTAGTGACTCAAAAGTATTAAATAATCAAGGAAACTTTATTGTCATTCACATCACATGTGGTTCATGAGGTGGAAGGAAACTGGTTGCCCAAGTCCTGGTTAAGTATCACAAAAATAAACTTTTTTTAAAATAAAATAAAGATATAAATAATAAAATAATTCAAAATAAATATTAAAATGGCAGCAGCTAAAAACATGAGATGAATATTAGATTGTGTTTGTTGTCTTGTGCCTTTTCTAAATCCACAAACACAAGTAAACTGGACAATCAAATTCAGAAAGGTTGAAGATCAGGGTTACTGTTAAACTGTTTGATAAAAGCTGGAATCTGAGGTTTGACCGTCGGTCGGAGGCTCCCTCTAAACACTGTAGAGCCAAAGGTTTCCCAGGAGGCACGCCCCCATCGTTGGAACCCAGCAAAATAGAACTTTTTAAAATGATGCTACTTAAAACTAGTTTAAAGGGGACATATCCTGAAAAATCCACTTTTGTAGCCAGTGCATTTTGTTGTGTGCTTGGTGTCTCTAAGAGTGCAGAAATGTTAAATTAACCTCTCCTGGTGTTGCATAGATATCTTTATATTCTGTTTGGGCTATGTTATGTTATCAAACTACAGTGGACCACACAGTAAGCTGGAGGGGGCCGTTGTGTGAAGCACCTTGTTTGCATCTAAAGAGACAGCCTCAAAACGAGTTGATCTGAGACACGCCTCAGAACAGTGGTGAAAGAGGGGCTTGTGGAGTTACAGTAAGGAGGAATTCAGACCAAAGCATTGCTGTTTCCACTTCTGAATGTGAAAAGGAAAAGATTCAAAAGCATGATATGTATCGTTTATTTATGTTTTTTTTTCATATGGAGTATAAAACTGTTTTGTTCCATAAATAAAATGTTTCAAACATGAGGCTATTTGTCAATCAATCCTCAAAAGAAACAAGAGGTCTAAAGACAAAATACTAAACTCTGCTTTTCACCAGAAGAATTCAGAAAGATGACAAACTCCTGCTTAAGCAACTGCAGCACTAACTCAATGTGTGGCTGCACATTTGTTGAATAACAGGCACACAAAGAGACAAATCCTCTGTGTTCCTCCGTCTCTTTAATCTCTGCTCCTGATAAGTTCCTGGAACAGCTGGGCAGAAGGTTTTTGTCAAGAGCTGGATTAAATTCTAATAACATCCTTTCGTGACTATGATGCTGATGAAGACAAAAGTCAATTTTATGACTTTCAACTCCAGCAGAAGGGCAGATTTTAGAACTGGCTCCTTTGCAACACAAGTTCCGTCCAAATCTGCTTTAGCCCCATGAAGTGGAAAGGCTTCTGCTCTATTTTATATGATCAGAATGGAAATAAAGACATCCTGCACATCGTAGCACTGGGTATAGGAGTAAAATCAGGGTCAAACCGAAGAGAGCAGGCCAAACAGTGGGAGTTTGCTTAAATTGTGAAAGGGGAGAGAGTGGCTTTAACCCCAAATAATACCTCAGATGAGAGTTTTAAAGGCAGTGTTGAAGTAATTCTGCTCTGCCCATTCCTGCTGAGTCACAGTCTGTTTTCGTTTTTATTGCCTTTGATTGGGGGGTCAATGGAACAAATTGAGAGAAATGAACCCCACAAAGGTTCATGTCTTTACTCAGATGCTTTTTAGATGTCCTCAGCAGTGTTTCAGCTTTCACTTTGCCACATGCATAGAGATTTAAAAAGCTCCTTTTAAACTGGACAAAAATAAAATAAAAAAAAATAAAAACACCAACACCCACTACTCCTGACTTTTGACTGTTGTGGTAAAGGTACAATTGATTTTTAATAAATGACACTGCAGTAGTCAAGGCTATTTATTGACTTCAGCTCCAGTTGGCAATAATAAAAAAATACTCAGTTGAGCATGCTCACTTTTGTCTTATAGTGCTTTGATGGTATTGACCAGTGGTGAGCAGTGTTAATTCAAAAGTTAGTTGTGCAAATTCTAAAGTGTTAGTTAAACTATGTAGTTCTGCATATTCTAAAGCGCATGTCATAAAAATATTAGCGGAAGCTAATCTAAAGCACATCAAATTGTATCAGTTCACCAGATTACATGATACCAGTGTTAACATGAGCCAATCTTGCACAATACTGCCAACTAGTAGCATAATAAATTGCTTCCAACCTATAAGACTTTTTGTTGCGGTTTGAGGAAGTGATTTACAGAAAGAGACATTTGACTCATGGTGTTTAAATAAAAAGTTGTGGATTGCATGTCCTGCTGCTTCTTGGTCATTTTTCTTATGTTTATGTTAGGGATTTAAGGAAACATGCAATAAATTTGTAATTTTAAACATGCATTCTGGGTAGGTTACAGGACCGAGAACAGGAACTCTGTTTTTTCAAAATTAGAGTGTGACTTTAAACTGTTCAGTCTTTCTTTCTTTACTATTATTTATTTAATATTTATTGCTGCGGTGTTCCTCAGAGAAGAGGTAAGACGATATGCACAGCTGAGTGTGGTTCTGCAGATCAGAACTGCAGGTGGACCCAGTGAAGAAATTCTAATTGCTTTCTGTCACTCAAAGAATTGTGGGAACTCTACAGGCTCTACTAAGTGAAAACTATCACAGAGAAGAGTCAGAGGTCAGAGTATTTAGCTCTGTGAACGCAATGCTGACTGAGGTGTTGCTGTTTCCTCGCAGTAGAAATCCATTGTCTTAAGTAGAGACGGCTTCCCCCTCCAGTGTTCAAGAAAATGATGACGAAGTTATAATGAACATGACAAAACGTAGTGGTAGTAGACGGCTTTTTAGCTTTGCTATAGATAAAGTTGTTGTTTGAATGCAAAACATTATTTGCAATTAGTGCTACTCAATTCAAAATTGGTATTCTCTGGTATTGACAATAATTATGGAGGCAATTAAACCGTGCCGCTTGCTTTTGGAATTCCACAAATCCCTTCTGCCTCAATCAAGTGGTCATACATTTCAACCCAAACCAACTCTGGCCATAGTGAAGTAAGTTTTGAGAAGACCTGCAAAAAAAAAAATGAAGACTATAAACAATAACAAAACATACCATACAAACATATAAACAAACAAAACTTTGACACTGTTACAAAATACAAAATGGCTTGGAACAGCCACTTTTTACGACTCTGTAAATGTCATAAGGACTGTTAGGCTGTGGTCAGTCTGCAGGGCTTAAAGCTCAATTTTAAATTTTCACTCTGATTTGATGCTTAGTGTTCCATGACCCACAACGGCTCGTGGTCTGTAGCACAGTGGTAGCATTAACACTGATTAAGGTTAGCAATGGTGGCTCGTGATGTCCAAAGAGGCGCATGTTTCCTGTAGTTGGTTCAGTTCAAGGCCAGTCCATATTTACACCAGAAGTGAACCACACCAGAATCCATTTGGAAATGGATCGAGACCACCTCAAAAGTGGGTCTTTGTCTGCATAAAAGGTCTGGACCAATGGGGGAAACAAACTCTGGTCCATTTAAAGTGGACCAAATGTGTCAGGTGTGAATACACCCTAAAAGTTGTATTAGAACCAACTTTTAAAGAAAGCTGGTCCTGTTCCAACTTGCTCTTGTTGCAAGTTTAGAGACCTACAATTTATGTTATGAACCAGTCACGATCCCTTACATCAGTAGTTCCCAACCCTGGTCCTCAAGGCCTGCATGTTTTAGATGTTTCCATGCTTTGACACACCTGATTTGTGTGATTGAGTGATTTCTCCTTGTTTTCCTGCTGAAGAGCAGGAAAACAACTAAGACATGCAGGATAGTGAGCCTCGAAGACCAAAGTTGTTCTATTAAACTGACAAAGTATCCATCTTAAGCATGAAGTAGAAATGACCCAATAAAGATGGTTTAAAATGTTTTGAATTGTCTCAGTATTGAAATTGAAAAATAAAAATACATAATAACAAACTAAATTGTTATGACTATAAAGTAGATCCTGTTGTTCTAAAATATTTGACTCGATAAAGTCACACGCACTGGCAAGATTTCAATCAGCTTTTCCCTTTAACATTATTTCCACAAAGGTGACATCACAGGCCAGCTCAACTAATTCATAAAAGGGATTTAAATCCATTAAAACACAATGGGCTTTATCCAAGCATGAAACAAAACGCAGTCTGTTACATACTCTGCTGTATCAGCTTACACACTTAACACTTTGAAACCTGAGGGAACCATAAAACTGTCTTTGGCCCCACTTGGTCCAACCATTACTCTGACTGAAAGAGCTCTGCCGAGTCTTTAATATCCTCCCTTTTGAATTTGCCCCATCGTATTACTTCATGCTAAAAACCTTCACCGATTTTCAGTGATCAACAGCCGGTGATCACAGTGATCTGTCATATGGTCACTTTGATTTCATTACTCCATTTTCTCCTCTTGACCCCTGCAGGCTTGACCAGTAGACCCCTGTGTTGGCAAGTCCAAGCACCTCAATATTGGAAGCAGATGGGGTTTTGTGTAAACTGTAGGTAGATGAAAATGCTCAATCCAATTGAATGAGGAGATTTTTTTGTAACTCACCTGTTTTGGATTGATGCATCTGCCTTTCCCCTTGACCCACTGGGGCTTAAAAAGTGAAAGACGGCTCAGTTGTAGAGAAAGCTGTGGTCGTAAATCTTAGTGGATGCACAAGAACTGCCTATTGTGGGAGTCTGACATAAAAACATGTACACACAGACACACACACACACACACACACACACACACACACACACATCTACTATGTCTCTCTATCCTTGTGGGGACTTTCCATTGACTTCCATTCGTTATTTTTATTTTATAGCCTAACCTGACCATTTACCCTAAGGCTAACCTCACATGTACCTACCTGACCCTAAAACTAACCTAAACTTAATTCACACCTTGGTCCTAAACCCAACCCCCACACCCAAAATCAGCTTCCAAAGTTGTGGGGACCAAAAGCATCCGGTCCCTACGAGGCTGCACTTTCCTGAAAAATCGTCCCCACCAAGTAGCAAGAACAAGGCCACACACACGCACACATACATAGCTGTGGGTTCTTCCTCAAAGTTCTGCCAACATCTGGTGAGTGCATGTTTCTGTGGAGAAGTTCTGTTTTAATGTGTGGCCACAGTAGAGAGAAAAGTTAAATGTTTGTGTATGTTTGTGTAACTAAATCCCTTCCAAAGTAGCCTGCTGGGGGAAAAAAAATGAGATTAGGAGGAATGATTACCAGAACAAGCACAGCCTTCCATTTTTTCCTCTAAATAAAATGGTGACCTGGTCTCACAAAAAAAAAAAACAGCATAGACTTAAAGCAGAAAAAAATGTATATACTTTAACTAAAACATTTAGTTTCTGTTTCTATGTATATTTTAAGATAAGTCTTGATGTTTTGAAGTTTTTAATCTCTACACAATAAGAAGTAAGGGGGAAAATGCTGTTGTACGTGATTGAAATTTTCATTATTTGTTTTAGGAACAAAGCCTGCTTAACCTGCACTTGACGCAAAAGTAGTAATCGTCACCTGTTGTAGATATTTCTTTGAAAGATTTGGAGAAGTAAAGATTGAGTCTGACAAAACTGATGAGCTAACAGCTAGTGTTTGGCTAGTTAAGGCTAAAGTGGGTCCATGCTGTCTTAAAACAGCTCTTATATTTAAATTTTCACAATGATTCATGCAAATAATATTTTGTAATCTTTTCAACCACAGTCCGCTTCGTATTACACAGCTATTTACATGAAAATCAACTGTTGTTTGCAAGAGCAAATTGCAATAGCAGAAGTTAGTTATAGAATTTCTGGTACAGTGTTGGACACTTCTTGCATGATGTCATATTTATGTTGGTTTAATTTAGGCCTAAACACAAGTCTATGGGACCTTTCTGAGTAGAGTTTGCTTGTTCACTTTGTGCATGCATGGGCTTTCTTCAGGTACTCAGGTTTTCTTCCTACAGACCAAAACCATGACTGCTAGCCTAATTGGTAAATTTAAATTGTCGCTAGGTGTGAACAAGAGCAAATGACTATTTGCCTCTATGTGACCCTGTGATGGACTTGCGACCTATCCAGGGTTTATCCCACCTCTCGCACAGTGACTGCTGGATATGGGCACCACTGACCCCTGTGACCCTGAGAGGAAGAAGAAGGTAATAATGGATCAATGGATAAGTCCAGTCTTGCTTCAAACTCTAGATGACCATGTCATGCCGATATACTGCCTCTCGTATTGGTCCTGCTACAGGGTTTAGAAATGCCAACATTTGATTTTTGACATGTGGTTGTTTTTATTCTCAGCTGCTCCCTGCATTAGGGGTCGTCATCAAGCAAACTTGCATAAAGTTTTTGGCAGTTGTTGTGGATGCCCTTTCTGATGCAACCTGGGCTAGTACCCGAAGCATCAGCATTACAAAACTGCTGCACTGACCACTGAGTTACTGCAGCCCTCATTTGATTTTTTCCATTTTCTTTTAAATGCTTATTTTGACATAAAATTTCTGTGTCCTTTTTTTTTCTAGATATTCTAGTGTATTTATATCTTGGGCACCCAAGTCAGAAGATATGTAACTCCACACATGTTAATTATGTACTTGAAGGTCAAACAAGCCCAACAGCTTATCTAACACAACACTGACAATCCCCTGTGCACACCATGAAATTAGACCTCCTCAGGCCAAAATAGGCCTCAACTAGGCTACAGTACAACCCGACCCCCTCGACAATTCTGCATTTCCTTTGCCAATTTAACCAGAGGCTCAGTCCCATTCTGCCACCCATGGTGTGTCACACGTTGCCTGGTACCAGTCTCAGCCCCCAAAGGCGTCAGAAGCAGAGGACTTCCCCCACAAATGAGAAGAAACGATCAAGACAGCAAGTCTAAACATGCAACATGAGTCAGTGCCTTGTGAAAACTGAGGGTTGATGGTTTTCTTGAACATTTTATTTTCTCTCCGGCGGGATTTGAGGTTGCCATAAAAAAATCCCTCTGCAAAGTAAATGAAACAGTATTTTGGGTTTGTGCTTAAGTTATGATGCAACTTCATTACCCCCAAAAAAGGGTTCCATTAACCCTCCTGTTGTCCTCGGGTCAAAATGACCCGCCACTGTGTTAAAACCCCCCCAAAAATCCCCTAAATGTTATTTTTTTAACTTGAGATTTTAAGACTTTTCCTAGATTGGCCCATACAATATAAAAAGTTAAATGTTGTTTTTATTCACATTTCCATGTAAGCTGTATAAAAAAAGGTTCAAAGATGGTCTTCGGGTCAAAATGACCCGTGAGGCAAATAGAGTTGAAATCAAGGTCACAGAGTTATTTACAAACCACAAAATGTAAACAAAGTTTTAGTTGTGTCTCAGATCAATCAGTAGCAGAAGTAAACAAGGCAAATCAGGTGGTGTTCTCGCAGACTTCAGAAGAACACCTGTTATTTCAAGAGGTTATAAAGGTCCTGCATAACAGGACCCCGAATTGTGTGTGTGCTGAAGCCATGAGTGTGCGTTATAACACTGAAGAGGCTTTAGAGGCGATTTTCTCACATGTCCAGCAAGATAACTCTGATTCAGAAGAGGAAGTAGAGGATGTATCCGAAGAAGAAGATGGAGA
>JARVGW010000323.1:5379165-5389347 GCA_031762495.1 Anablepsoides rubrolineatus
AGTTCAACATAAATCTATTCAGTACTTTTGTGATATAACCCTGAGAAGGCAACTGGCTAACTTTAGCAAAACTTCCCAGTTGTCAGGAAAACTTAACATCCGGTAACCACGGGCAGAAAGGCTCCGAGCGACTTCCTGTCATGATCCAATCAGAGCTGAAACAGCCTTTAGGAGACCCGGTACCAAAACTGCCTGAGAGGGGCAAAAACTGTACAACATACTCAAATTCCAACATTTTCGGTGCAGAACTTTGACTTTAATGATCAAAAATGCTCCCTTAAGCACTTTCTGAGCTGATGAATGATTTCAGTTCCCACAACCACCCGTGGTTACCGTCCAACCTCTTCAGAGGGCAGTAATCCTTAAACACGGATTACCAAACCCGAGCGCACGGTTTAGTAATCCGTGCACACGGATTGCAGAAACTGAGAGCACAGTTTAGTAATCCATGTGCACAGTTTAATAATTTGTGTGCACGGATTTTCAGCAGCTGTTCTTTTTTTCTTTCTCCCACTGACCCCTGGCGGGCTCCATAGATTTCTGTATTTTTAGTAAAAATCAAAGCTTTATACAAAGTAAATTCTTAGTAATGTTGCATTACTAATTTTCAACTCTATGAGGTCTATTTTCAGCACAGTGCACCATATGTGAACAAACCCATATGTATTCTAATTTAAAATCCATATGGGTTTGTACACATTGTTGGAATTGGAAAGTGTACCTACTACTACTTTCTACTTTCCATTGAAGTAGAAAAGAAATGAGTGAAGCTGTTTAAAAAAAACTTGGATCTGAGAAGCTATCAAGAGAATAACATGAGAACAAGTAGGCCAACTTTAGCTCATATCGCTGATGACAGCAGTTACTGACACAAGTTTATTTTCTTGCAAAGTATAATTTTACCCAAGCAGGCACCCATTGGGAAAAATGTGTCACACCACCTTGGAGAGTGTTGAATCTCACAGGTTAAACATAGAGCGAGAAGCGTGGGCTGCAAATCCACCTGCTTTTTCTCTATTACACTGAGCAGAATGTATCAGAGAAAGGGATGAACAGACAAAATACACACTCTAACAAGGAAGTGGGTAAATACGTTTGTGCTAACATATGAAGGCATGGATTTGGAAAACACGTGGGAGGATATTTTCAATCCTCTGGGATTCTCAGAAATTTGATTTTAGCAATAGAAAAGATTGGAGGTAATGGTCATCCCATGGCAATTTCCAAACCTTTGTTGAGAATCCAAACCCCACCATTTATTCTGGAATTGGATCAAAATGAATGACAATGGGAAAGAAAAAAGTAATGACAAGCAATGACACAGATAAAACAGCAGTCATGTCACCACACTGTAGATACAAAAAAGAAACATTTACTAAAACTCAGTGAAAAACTGTCATTTTTTTATACAATAATTGTGTTTTTATGCTTTCATCTAAAAAATACACAACCTTTACCTTCTTCATATTTTTAGCTAAAGATCACACCTGAAAAATATTTTTCACTTTGTTACAAAAATTGCAGGTCAGCTTACAGAGGAGCTGTGTGGGAGGCAGTTAACAAAGAAGAACAAGTGAGTGCATCAGGTTCTGCAGGTTTTTTAAATCTTGAGGTGCATCAGAAGAAAATTAAGAGCAAGATATCCTTAGCAGATAATAATGAAGTGAAATTCACCTTACCACCCACTTCTTATAATAACATCTTTCACAGGAAAAACTCTACTTTATACTAAGTTTGATTTTAAAGAGATTACATTTTTTATAAGATGCAGACAGACTGCAGTGTTACAGCTTATTACAGCAAATTTACCTTGCTATTGTCTACATGAATCTGTTATGTCAAGCGAGTCATACTGTTCTTTTTTTATTTATCCAATAGTCAAATAGACAATTTGATCTTTCTGAAAACTCTTGATAGAATGAAAAGGTTTTGCACGCTGACCAGAGATTACAATAATTCAAAATAAATGATCAAATAACATTTGGGTCTCCTTTACACTTATCGAAATGTAGCACATATTAAAAAAAACAGCATATTTGGAAAACAAAAAGCATCTTCAGCGTGAATGCAATTGTGCTTTTATCAGTTAAATAATTTTGTTATATAGCTTTTATTCACATATAGAACACATATAATATAAAATGCCAATTAGCCAAAGGTTTCTGAAGAAGCTAGCAGGTTATGTAGAATCTTCACTTCATCTCAACCTCTCATCCTGAGCAGCACAATGATGACAGTAGAAAGGAATGACTCACTTTTTAAAAGGAAGAAACCTCCAGAAGAATCGGGCTCAGGATGGGAGGCCATCTGTCTTGACTGGCTGGGGTTAAATGGGATAAACAAAGATACATTAGAAAGTAATAATGCAAGTAGCAATGGTTGCAGACTTTGCTGGCGATGATGATGAATTAGCTGTGCAGAAAGATGAAGACATGTAATGAGGATAATGACCGCTCAGCAAAGCAGATAATTTGCAGCTCCTCCTAAAAAATTAGATATTGCCACAAAAAAATAAAAAAAGTGAAAAAAATTGCTCTATACAGTTTCTGCAAAATTGCAGTAACTTGGTCAAATACTTATTAGGTTCTCATAATTTTAGTTTTTTTAATCAGCGAATGACTGAATCAGCAAACTGAACTGTGACTTCATCAGGGTTTGCTGTAATATGTTGAGCATTTTGAAATTTAAAGAAAAAAGGTCAGATCATTAGGTCAGAAGTTTTAAAAGTTTTTTTTTTTTTAATATCAGAGTATCATAGAAAGGCTGTTCAAATCATTACGATTCATCAAATGGGACCATAAATGTCATTTAAAAAGCATTATTTATTCATATTTCAAACTTATGTTCATCCTCTTGATCACCAACTCTGTTAATTGTTTTTGTTTTTGTTACAAATCCTGATCAGCTACAAGCTAATCTATCTAAATAATGTTCATGTTGGATGGTATATTGGAACCAGTGGGAAGAACTTGGGATAATTGGATTCCCTTGTCCTTTGGATCCAGTTTGGTTGGCTGTGTCGACTTTATTACAGGTCAGCGACAGGATGCCAGCTGCTGGGATAGATAGAAGGCTAAAGGAGATTTTTTAGTGCATTCATGCCCATGTGTAATGGTTAGTTTATTCAAACTTTTCAAGCATTTTCCCCTCCACTTTAGCTTGAATGTGCCGGAGACAGTGCTCAGGTGGCAGCCATTAACTGCATCAGGATGCGTGAAATTTACCTTGGTCTTTGCTAAAGAGGACTGAGGTGTGGCTACTGTGAGGGAAGAAAATAGTAAAGGCACTTACACACGTTTATAGACACTGTTGGTCAGAAGTTTACATCTGCTTATCACTACTAGGAATGCTGTATTAATTTAGGGCTTTTACTAATTTGTTTAACACATTCTTTTCACGGTGGAATGATTAAACAAAACACAAATTCTATGATTTTTAAAAACGAGAACATGGGAGAAAATTCATTATGTATTTTCACTAAATATTAGTTCAAATGTATACATACACCCTCACTGATATTTGCCTAAATGCTCCTTAGCAAGTTGAACAATGATCACATTATTTTGTATCAAAAATCTTCTGTTATAACTCTGATTGATTATATGACCACTCATTTTAACATAACTGGTATTATTTGTTGATTTCCTGGCTTGAACCGTCCAAGCCTAGATCTCAAATTTTCAATAGGGGTGGAGGTCAGTGCTTTAGAAAGTCCATTCAGGATTGTTTTGATGTGTGTTTGGAATCCTTGTCCTGTTAGAAAACTCTATTTAGTTCCAACTGTCTAGTTGCTAATTTGAGAAAAAGTTAAATAATTTAGATGTGGTCCACCTTTTTCATTGCCTTTGCACCGGCACCTCTTGGAACACACAGCATGATGCTACCACCACCATGCTTAACAAATGGTACAGTGTTCTTAGATTGGAACGTGGCTCCTCCGAACAGCCATTTATCCATCATCTACACCTGCTTCTTCCTTTCAGGATCACTGGTGCCCATATCCAGCAGTCATTGTGCGAAGGGCAGGGTACCCCTGGACAAGTCGCAAGTCCATTACAGGACTACATAGAAACAAACAACCATTCACTCTCTCAACACTCTCTAAAGTTTTTTATTTCCTTTGGCTGCTTCCTTTAGGGTTCATAAAGAACATATAGGACTGTCTTCATCTCATTCTATCCCTCTAATCCTTCTCTGTCACACCAACCCTCTGCTTATCCTCCTTCACTACACCAATGAACCTTCTCTATGTATGTTCCCCTGACCTGGCAGCCTAATATTCAAGACATGCTCCCGACTCTCACTGCACATCTCAGTGTCATCACAGTTTATATGGACTCCTGCCTGACTTTATTTATCATCCTGTCTATCACCACCATCTTGCTGTACATGTCCTGCACTAACTTCATATACATTTTTGTCACACCTGACTTCCTCCTTATTTGACACTTTTTCCTATGCTTTCCCTGAGACTTGTTGAAACACAGAGGATCATGATGTCCACAGCAACAATCGTAGGATATGCAGACATGGATAGAAAAACAAGTCTTAAAATGACATCACTTTTGTGTCTTGAGAAACAAATATATAAAAAAAAGAAAGTGATTCCAGATATTGCTGGGTTTCAGAATCAGGTCAGCAGAATGTAAAAACATTGCTCTTCAATTTCATTTGGCATAACACAGCAGCAAGGAGTGCATGCCAGTCATGCAGCATTTTGTCTTACGTACATGTTTTTCTTCCCTATTAGACAATGGGAAAAAAAGCAGGCTAAATAATCTTAAAATGGTGAAACTGATGGTTTTTGACTCTTTTGTTTCTCAGTCACAATAAAAGATATGTATAGAAATATATATTAATTCCATTTCACTTTCTGAGGTGGATTACAAGTGTCTACATTTCTGATTTCTCTTTAAACAAACTTTGTTAATGAAATGTCTTATTCCATCCCTGTAAAGTTAGTTTCATGGAAAGAAATTAAATACATTTGAATAATAAAAGAAAGTAACCTAAGCTGACATCAACATTCTTCTCATGCAAACTTGTTTTTCTTTCTTAAAGAGATTTAATTTTCACCTCACTTTTTTTTATTCTCTTCCAAATAAAGAGTGTTAGCTAATACCTGGAGGCATGCAGAAGAATAATTTACACCAGCGAGATGAAAAGGGTGTCAGAGAATTAATTACAGCATTAAAGGTGCAGATAGCAACAGTCTCAATGCCTCTGAGAAAGGAAAATAGAGACGGCAAAGAAAAGTGTGTTGAAACTTATCTTTGCCCTGCAGCATAATGGGAGTGTTAAACACAGCTAAACACTTCAAAGTGTGATTTGGTTCAGAGAGAAGAGCTCAGCGGAGCAACCTTTATTTCGAAGCAGAGCTGCAGCTCACCTGAACGTTTCTTTTGGGTCCAACTTGGGCTTGCTGTTCAGCAGAGTTTCTGCTCCAGAATGCAAGTAAACAGGAAGCCGACGTACTTTTATCTCCCGCTGATTGCTGGGACGTTATTATTTTGACTGAGGGTGACAGCAGCTGTCACAGCTGTCAAACGCTTCGGCCTGCAGGATATCAAACTGCAGGTTATAACGCGACTGGTGACATGCTCGATCAGCCATTAAAGAGAAATCACTGTCAGCGTTACATGGCTGATGACAATCAGTCATCACGGGGAGGAGGCTCACAGGACCAATTGGACTCAAGGTGATTGCAAGATAAGTTTGCAGCAAGGTTAAAAGTATACTGAATGTGATTTTTTTTCTTTTTAAGGTATGGTAGACTTGAAAAAGTAGGGTTAAAATTCAGAGCGGCTGAAACAAATTAACAGAAAACCTCTGCAAAAACTCTCCATCCTTGTATTCCATACTCATTTATTTCTTTATTGCAAGGATGGGCAACTTAAATGATGGAAGGGGCCAACATTTTTTGTTGACACTACCAGATGGCCACAAATTGTTAATCACCTTTCAACATAAAACTGCCATTATAAATATGTTTTTGTATGTAAACCAACAGACAGTGCAGTGATTTAATATATTTCATGCTCAAATGCATGTGTAACAATTGTATTCTTCTTTAATAAATATGAATACAAAAGGTTTGAAGTAAGAAAAATAAACACTTACTATAGTGCAATGGCATAAATAAAAAACTATATTTGCATAACACTTTTGTAGTCAAGTAGCCCCAAAGTGCTTTACAATAAAACAGAATAGCACACAACAGAGCATAAAAAACATTGACAAATAATAACATATTAATAAGACAACATCAAAACTCATACAGCCATGTTAAAAAGCCTGCTTGAAAATGTGAGTTTTTAGCTCCTTTTTAAAAATCTCCACTGAATCCACAGCTCTTAGAGATTAAGATAATGTATTCTAAAATTTAAGAGGTACAACCTGAAAAGATCTGTATTGTAAATGGAGAAATGTTTATAAGACAAAAACCTACAGCCTTAATGAGAAAAAGAGACACCTCTGAGTTTCTCCTTCAATTTTTATTTTCGAGTTTTGAGTCATCTTATAACCTTATTAGCAATGTTGATTGCTGTTTTTATTCTCATAAACAATGCTTACATTTGTAATGTCATATGTGTATGATTCTATCCCCTCAAGTCTTTTGTCAGGTTTGAGGAACAAGTAGCTGATAAGAGTTACTGGACCTAAATGGGTGAAGATCTGCCATTAAAGTGGGAGCCTGGCTGTGTGATGCTATATAAGGGATTGTGATGATTTCAAACTGGATCCTAAACTCCAAAAGAAGCCAACAGAGGAGTAATATGAGAGCATCTGTTTGACCTAACCAGTTTTGAGGGCTGTGTGATTGTGGTTCTGGTAAAAAAAAAAATGCTGTTGTTTATGCACTTGCAACTTCAGTAAACTTTTCATATTTAGCTACAATGTGTCAGCACAAAGTAGTGGCAACTTGTATTAAAATCCTTCATGGCAGACTGTGTGTCTAACACAGGTTTGTCTTGAAATTCTGTGAACAGATAGTCTAGCGCAAAGTAGCTTTTAACTTCTAAAATCTGCTTTGAGTAGTTTTTTAAAGTAAATATATATATATATATATATATATATTTATATAGGTGTGTGTTGGGGTCATTGGTGGGCTGGTTGTGGCTGCCAGTTGCCCATTCCTGATCTATTGCATAGTAATATGTGATTTTCTTAGCTGTGCATTAGTATTTTTTGTTTTGTTTGGATTTTGTCAAAACAATAACATGACATGACAAAATTAGTTAAGATTTGTAGGAAGCTGAAACTAACAGCTTCCTGCATGATTCACTCAGGGAGTAACACAGACTTAACAACTGTCACTGTAAATAAACACAGGAATGACAAGAAGGAAGAAATGGTGCTGTTTCACATTAAAGACAAAAAAAAAAGATCTGTTAAGCAGAAGTTTTTGCTCCAATATTGTGACAAGTAACATTGAAACTGTGTTCTTATTTTTTTTTCCTTCCTCAAATGCAGGGTCTGTTGTTGAAGGCACAATAAACACAACAATAAAGTTTTCATGACCTCTTTATAAAAATTTCACATTGAAACAGAGAAGAACAAGTTTGGATCAAAAATTAATTTAAACTAGAGAGCGCACACACACACACACACACACACACACACACACACAAAACTGATGCAAGAGAGTGAAACTGCCCTGAAAGGAATACCTGCAAACACCAACAGACGAAGTTCAGGTTCTTCCTCCATAAAATAATACAGCTAAGCTGTAACATCACACACATTCTTCCCATAAAACATCAAATGAAGCTTTCCAAATCACCTCTGACTTCCTCAACAGGTGACCTATAAACTAGTGGAGACAGGTGTTTGAAAGTAAGGGTTTAGTTTTACTGTTTAAGCCAGCCACAATGGAAACTTCTTGATTTGTTCAAAGGTTTGGACTGAAAAGCTCTTTTTCTGTTGTCATGCTACTGTTTAGACACTCGATGATGACATCACAACACTACATGGCAGAATCATTTTACATTGTGAAAGAAGACTTAGTGCAACACAGAATAAGTGCTAATTGGAAAAATAAAACATGATATACGTGTTAACAAAGGAAGCTTGATGTGAACTTTAAAGGGAAACTGACCATAAAAGGTATTTGGCAAGGCTCATAGAAGCTTTTTCCAGGGGTTAACATCTGGCTAGTGAAGAAGGAAGGATAAGGTAAGTTGAGGATGAGGTGCGGGTGGAACAGAGGGGCAAAGCAACTAACCTTAATCCCCTAAACTTTCTCCTGAAGGAAGCACTTTTTAAATTCCAGATTTATCTGCCACTGGGTGAGAATCCTTATCAGCGATTCTTTCTTCTTCCTGTCCCTGCCTTTCTTGTCTTCCCTCCCTCCCTCCCATAGATGCATCTGTCAAAAGTGATAAGACAGATAAACGTTACCTTTACGGGGCTATTAAAACATCTCCCCCATAGTTTTGAAATGATTATCGCCTCAGGCCTAAAGTTACAGGTGAGCTGATAGCTCACCTCCATCTGCCCATATCTGGGTGACTCTTTGAGGCTTAGGGCTGGCTGGGCGGTTGAAGATTATGTGCATCGCTTCAATTGCCGGAATCCTTGGGGGAAAGCGGAAAATGTGGGTGGGAGGCGAGGAAAAAAAGGGGGTAAAAGAAATTAAAAGAGCTGGAGTTCAGACATCCACAATGCTGTGGCGGATGATAAGGCTTACAGTGACAGCTCATCCTCCCGCTATCTGGGGTTTGGGCTGACTTTATTTGGGACACACTGTCAGGCAAAAGGGCAACTGACGTCATTCCTGAAGCCATGGCAGGTGATCTTTTTTCTATGGCATTCAAGAATCTTGTGTATTGTTCGAGGATACGTATGTCCATAATTTCTTACAGATTCAGTATCACCTCCTCAGGCAGCAGTTTTTTAGGCAGCAAAGAAGACCAAAGTTGTCTCATTTACAAACACCTCAGAATTGCTTACAGTAGATATTTGTTAGCTGAGACAGCTACAGTATCTGCCCTCCAGTGTAAATACTTCCTGCCAGCCAGCACTGCTGCCAAATCCTCTCAAGCATCATGTCTGCTCTGCAGAGATATCACCACCAATGGCAACTACTACCACCAACCTCCTCCCGTAACCGGCTCCTCACTTATCTGTCTGTGCCTGACTGATGATCTTCATATATTTTTTTCTACTTACTCCTTCTCAACCTTATGTCACTTTTTGGCACTCAATCTAGAGCAGATTTGATCTTTTCTTTCATTAACACCAAATACTGAACACAAAACAGCAAAGTAACTACATTTTAGCTATCAGGGCATAGACTGATATATAAATAGGATGTCCAAGCAAAGGCTGTGTGCTTCAGGTGTTTCCACCTAAACTGAGATAAGATATGTAATAAATTAACATTCATGTACCTGCACTGACAAATTTTCCTCTCTGACCCTTTACAGAATAATTACTAACAGCCTAACTTTCACCAGCCACAGCCTGTAAGGTCATCGACCCTGCAAACTACATGAGGAATTAAACAGGTGCTAAAGCAGGAATAAAAGCAACATAATGACGAATTATTTGCCGACCGAACTGGCTAATTCTTTTTTAATGTAAACCCTGACAAGTCATGTGGGAGTCGGCAATAATGTGCTTAATAAGACCAACCGGGAGTCGTGAAGGTAATTAAACTAAAAACCAGCTGTTTCATCTTGGAGCATTAATACACAGTTTGTCAAAAAGGAGCAAGCAAAAACTGGACCCAACTTTTTTTTTGTTTTAAGATATTTGTAAGTGTGTAATTTTAGACAAAATTAATCACTTTGAGGACACTAAACTTAAATTAGGATATCATTTAAAATACAAACAAACATGTTTTATTTTGAAGCTTCCAATTAGAAAAAGTATAAATTTGAAATGTTTTCTAAAGACAAGCATCGTCGTCAGCAATGTTGCCTCACAGCAAGAAGATCTTGGATTTAAATCCTGGTTTGGGCCTTGGAACTTTCTGTGTGGAGTTTTCATGGTCTCTTTATGTTTGCATGTGTTCTCTCCTGGTACACAGGTATTCTTCTACAGTCAAACCAATTTCCCCCCAACAAAAAAAAAACAAAAAAACATGCTTCTTCAGGCTGCCTTCCCAGGTGAAAAAATAATATACTAAGTATACTAAATCTAAGTATACTTTAGTATACTTGAAGTCGCACTAATCAT
>JARVGW010000323.1:5422144-5433419 GCA_031762495.1 Anablepsoides rubrolineatus
TATATATATATATATATATATATATATATATATATATATATATATATTTCCAAGTTCAGAGAAATACAGGCTGTTAGAAAAGAAAAAAAACACATTGAAATTGTTTGTAATATTTAGGAAACAAACAATGTAGTTATTCATGATTGGTCTTATTTGTCTCTCACAAATGGGTAGACCACTGGCCTTGGAGAATTTTTGTACTCCCCTATTACTTCTCCCGTTATTATTTTTTGAAGATAATTCTTAAAATTCAACCAGGGACATGGGGAAATGAAAATGGAAAATAAAGTATATTTCTCTGTTTTTGTCTTTTTAACAGTCTACATGTATTCTTGATGCTGCAGTTAAATGCCTGTATTTTCATGCAGCATGGTAGCTGTTATGAAAGGGACAGGACCTTGCATTAGTGCATGACATTTTCTGTGCCACCCCTCAGTGTCCAGTGACGCATGATTGCTTGTTGACTTTGCCATCTTGCCCCTGTCAGCAGCCAACAGCAGTGCACATGTGAAGGACATTAAAATTATTGTTTATTGTGGCACAAGATTTCCAAAATTCTGAACAAACTTTGATGTCAAAGAATGAACCCAAATGATCTTAGCCCATATTAGCAAAATACTAATATCTAAACATTGTTTTCCTTTGTGTCTTTTTATCCTGTCACCTTTATCTTTTAATCATCTGAATTACTCTTTGGCTGTGTCACAGCTGGCACTGGTGAGACGTTCTCAAGCTGATGACCAACGGGTTCCCATAACGAGGATATATGACTCCATGGGCCTGCAGGTAATTATTTAATCATTTCTTAGATGGCTTTAATTGAAATGGTTTGATTAATGGTTCAGGGGATCACTGCCCACAGAGAAATATAATTAGATCTCTGTCCTGGGCGACTTACCTTGGATCTGTCACACTCTGGACACCTTATTAAGGAAGCTGGTGGTAAATAGAAAAACAAAAAAGAAAGTCAAATTGATGGTGCATAAAGTATAATTTAGCATTACTGTGAATGTTGTCATTCAAATGTTTGCTTCTTTCGATCTTTGTTTCTTCCAAATAAATTAAAAACATGGAAAAATATTGTGCAGCCATTGAGTTCTTTGGCTAAATTAAAGCCAAAAAACTAAAAGAAGTAAAATAAATGTGAAACAAGTAATCTTTTACTGGTGTTTTTTGTCTGTTTGAACAAGTTGGTTTTGAGATCACTACTGTAAGCAGTAAATGAATCAGGATTTTTTTGTTGAGGTTGTTGCATTAATCTGCAATGACTTTATGAGCATAATTTGCAGCTCCATACTGATACAAACTTGCCTAGTTTAGTCTGTACAGTTTTTTCTACATTTTGCTTCATTCGAATGCAGATTATTCTCACAGTGGAGCATTGTTAGGGTCTTCACTTGCCTGGCTCACAAGAGGGGTGCTTTGGCCACATGTATGAATTGGGAGCACTTTACAACATCTTATTTAGCCCTACTTAATAAATGGTTAAGTAACATTGAAAACATTAATACTTAATAAGCTATTAATGCACATTTACTATTGCTTTACCCATATAAGTTAATTACTTCCAAAGCCAACATACTCATAGTTTTATCATGTTTAATAACCTATGTATTAACAATTTTATGTTAGTATTTGATGAAGTCATTCTGTAAACCCTTCTAAAGTGAAGACCAGTTATGCTTTTATTTTACATATTCGTTAATGTAGACAAAACCCTGAAAGACCACAAGTTCCTTTTCACCTGTGGAAATCAGACCAAAGTTTGGAAGTAAAAGAGGGTGAATTTAGCCTCCAAATTCCATTCATTCACTGTTAATGGCTACATCATGTCATATTTAGTTTATTTAGTCTCTCAAAGAAAATAAACATTGAAAACTTGATTTTGCTACAATTCAGTCCTCCAAAAATACATTAACAGTTACCTTTTGTTTACAGAAAAACATGTGAATTTCACATGAGAAAATAATATAACATGTTGTGAAACATCTTTCTTTTTAACCATTGACCTTAAGAAAACAATTGAACAAAAATAAGCTTAATGCTTTACTTTTTGAAGAAACACTCATAATACTAATGATTTCTTGTCTTAGCATAAGAGTGTAAAAAAGAGACTATATTTCTGGAGTTAATCTTTTTATGTGTGCTTTTTTATTTTAAAAACATGACACACATAAAACCACATATATGCCATGTACAGTAGGGCAGTTGGGTTAAATGGCTGTCATTATCAGGCAGTGTGGCAGTAAAATGGAGGTGACCCTGGGCAGCTCTCTATCTTTCAGCCCTACTGCTGCACAATAATGGTTAATTGATGTCACAGGGGACTGCTGATCAAAGGCTTCCCAACCAGCCCCCCTTTTCAAGCACGCTCCATTGCGATTCTATTAGCAAGGCACGCATGTCAGACTGAGGTGGGGTGGGGGTACACCCATGTCCTCTTTTCTAACTCATTTCCCTACAAAACAGATACAGACACACCCTCTCCTGCCATTCCCCTTCAGCGATAATTAGCAGACCAAAACACATAAAGATGCAGACACATATTTACTCACTCCCCTATCCTGAGCCTCAACCTTATCTGCAGCGTAAAGCACTGGTGTTCTGACAGCCATCAGAGGGAGGAGAGGCAAATCTTATTTACCACGGTTGGCTTTCAAAATTTTTCTACCTCTTCCCCATTCCATATTAATGACACTTTTATGATTTCTCTCCTCACTATTGCCTGTTCACCCAAATTTCATCTCAGCAATCATGCAAATGCAGTGAGCAAGTGCCTTTTTCGGTGCTTGGCTACAGTGTCCATTGTCACTGAAGATCAGGCATTTTCAAAATTGAAATGATGGCGATTCGACTCCATTTGTCTGTCAATCAAAAACAAAAAACATCTCATTTCAATGATCCAATTAGGCATTGCATTCTATTGTAAAAATTTAATGACTGATTCATTAAAGCCCTCTTCTCACTGGAAGATGATGATGCAATGACGTAAAAAAGTGAGATCTTGGATTAATTTTGCAGGGAAGTTTTTATGTGAGAACGTAATTGATAGTAGGTTTGAGCATGCACGCAGTAAGATTGTGATAGTTTATCAGTATGGTGGTATTTTGAGGTTCTGATGTGGGCATTGTTGTGCAGCATAGAAGTGTTTTCTTGATGTGGGGTCTGGTCACATCAATGTTCACTTGGTTTTACAAATTCTTATTGATGCAAAACAAGCACAAATTGCTCATACCTGACAAACTAGATGGACATGCTTGCACCTACATATGGTTATCACTATTTGAAACATATAGAGGCAAAAAAATGGATTTGCATTTACCTGCAGTAAAGTCCAAGTGAATATAAATGGTAAATGGACTGAACTTATATAGCACTTTATCAAGTCCCTCCAAAGTGCACTTACAGTCACTCACCCATGCACACACACATTCACACACTGATGGCAAACTACATTGTAGTCACAGCAGGACGACTCCCCTAACCACTCCACCACAGTCACCCATATACTTTAAAACACAGAATTAGTAATATTTCTGTTTTCTTGCTAACTACTCTAAACATTCTTATCATGTTTACCACACGTTATGCATACATGTCAAGCTCCTATAAATATTTTCCTATATAATGAGCCTCAGAAATTAGTACTTTGCACAAAATATTTGTGTTGATTACACATAGCGGTAGGGGTGTTAGTCAGACTGTCGGCATGGGCGATGACGGTGCCTGCAGCGCAAAGCAGGAGGAACTGAGGACAAGAGAACTTATTGCGGGTTGGAAGATGTTCACTTGATGTTATTTATTTATTTATTTATTTATTTATTTATTTATTTATTTATTTATTTTAATGTGCTACATGTTAAATAAATTTGAAATAGATTTTTTCTATCTGTAAAACTTGAACAAATCCTTGAGATTGCTCTATTTGTACATATACCTGCAAAATGAGGGGAAATCCGTGTAAATTACGGACAATCTGTACAAATTGACATGTATGTTTATGTTTTCACACACGTGTCTGGTTTCATGTGGGAAAGTTTCAAAAATAACTGAACATCATAACCATGCAACAGAAAAATGAGGGAACGCATTCACACACTGATTGTGTCTTGAAGCTGTAATATTGGGAATCTGGCGGGCAGCCTAGAATAATTAGTGTTACCCTGGGTCTGAGTAACTGTTTGCTGGGCTCACAGAACATTCCCTTTTACGCTCTTTGGCTGCCAATTAACTCACATATGCACAAATGATCTGTTATTGGCCGTGAGCTGTAATCTCATCACAGATTGCAGTAGGCAAACCTCATTTCTGTGCATCTTTTAACAGTTCGCCTTCTGAATTTATTTTTATTTTTTTTAAAAGAAAACACAGATTTGTGATTGTGGAGTTTGCAGTCCTGTCACACCCATATTTCTTGTGTAGACATTTATTGAGTGAGGTGGAACTGCTTAACCCTCCCAAAGAATCACACTTAATTTGCTGAACAATGAACACAGGAATCATGGGAGATACAATCTACCAGCGCATTTTTGCAAACACACACACACGAAAAAAAACCTCCTACGATATGTCAAGAGAACAAAAAGTATCTAATATGTCGAAGCATCAGAGCTGCACTCTGGGAGAGCAGGGCCAGCGAAGCCAGTTATGCATCACAAAGGAAACTAGATAAACGCATCATCCTCATCGCTCTCGCGCAGAGATTTCCCAATAGTAGGTCTCCTTGATGAAGTGCCAGATCCCCTCCCTGTTATTCTCCGTACGCCAGCCAGGTGTCCACATGCATGAGTGTATTCATCAGTCAGGAGGCACAAGCCTGGCTTTTTTTTCTCCTTCCTCCTATTCTTGCCTTCTCCCCGTGCCCAGATGTGAATGAGCTTATTTATCTCTCATGCGCTGCTTATCAGTGAATTGTAGTGATAGCCAAATGAACTGAAGTAATGCCGAAAACACACCCACTTCGTGATTAAATAGATTGTCGGCATGTAATTACATTCTTTATCACATTTGCGTAGCATACTGTGCTGGATATGATACACAAATACACACATGATTAATGGGTCAGCTGGGAAAATCGGACCTATAATGGACTAATATGATAGTCTGGGGGGGAAAAGGAAGTATAAGGTGTGTATGCCAGAAGAAGATGAAAATAATTGCAGTAATCAGAACAAAGTCTGGAGTCACTGATTCATGAGTCTAACATTTCTCTCCCTCTGACACCTGCCTAATTTTCTGTTCCTTTTTATTTGGAGGCCACAATGACTGATGGCAAGTCAGAACATTCATGTTTAGTACCCTAGTTTTTGTTCGTCATATCTAAATCAGCGTAACATACCTGCAATTACACTAAATCCTCCCAGAAACCACCACCTTGAACGCAGAGGAGCAAAGTTAAGAAACATCTGATCTAGCCTCCACCCAGTCATCAAAACTAATGAAACCTTGCACAACCTGACATCAAAACACACACCTCAACCCTTCCCGACCAAACATCGCTAATCGTTGGTGGGTTTGCACAAATACTTCTCTCATCCCACACACACCCTCTTCGTTCACTCGGGGGTTACGCACTAAGCCATCAAGGTTGAAGTTAATGAAAACGCCTGGATGAAGGAGCTCTCTGATGAGCAACCTTGGACTTCCTCTCATGGCACTTCAAAGCAGGAATTAATAGAATTAGCTGGTCAGTGGAGGGGCACTGAATGCAAATGTCAGATGAAGCTAATCATTCACCAGAATAACATTCTGAGAGACGATGAGTCAGAATTCCCTTTGGACTTTTGAGATATTTTGTTTGTTTTGGAGTACATGTTCAACTAGGCTGCCACAGATAAATGTTTTGCAAGAAGCTCCAAAAAGTATTTTGATTAAAACAAATCGGGAAAAATCTTGGTTACAGGAAAGTTTTCCCACTTTCACAAAGCATTTGGTGCCTGTTTGAAAAATCACGCCAGATAATGATTTTGATTTGGATCATTTGTTACAAGATAGAGTTGTTTGGTGAATCTCAAATAGAATTGTTGGTTTAGGTTGTTGCAGTTTGTTCTTTTCTTTTCTTTTTTTTTTTTTTTTTTTCAACCTTTAAAAATAGTTGTAGCAGATTAATTTGACCTTTCATTTTGTGCCTGAATGGAAAACGATTTTTGACTTATAAAGATGCATGCATTGAAAAAGGCAGCCTTGGTCAAACAGCTTTAATGTGCTTATTTTCTGATTTTTATTTATTTATTTATTTATTTATTTTCTGCTACAGTCACAGGACAGGCTGTTATTGCATATCCAGTAGCTGTTTATGCTGTTTCATACCATCCAGACTTGTTTTTCTGCTACTTTTAGCCTGGTTTAAAAAAAAAAAAGAAGTTGAGTATGTTTCAGAACAGGCAAAATGAAGCAAACTAAAATTAATGAATAATAAATTGTAAATGCAATATAGCTGTAATAATGTAAACCAGCCATTTTTTTTTTAAGTTGTGGGTTTAATTGCTTAGGCCACATCCAGCCTGATCACTGTTCTTATCGAGTGCACAAGAGGCATGAGTTCAATGAAAAAAGTTGAAATCCATTAGGAATAATTTGCATGTGTTGGAAATCTGTGATCAGCATTTAACTAATCCTTTGCTGGTAGCTATTAGTCAAGACTGTGGGCATCAACTTTAGAAAAATGGCAGATCTTTCAGGCACTGTGCAAGCACAAATATTCCCTGAAATGTATTTGTCCACAATTAAACACAGATAGCAGTGTTCTCAAAAGGGAGTGCAGACATTTGAAAACACATTATGAATGCTAGTCAAAATATAATTAGTTAAAAATGTTGTCACTGTCTGTCTAACAAAACTTTCAAACTATGTCATCAAGTGCTTATGAAGAGTCTAAACTAATGTCATTTTTTGAAAGATGATAATCCATTAAAACTGGCCTTAAGAGTCCCATTTAGACTGTCTTATGTTTCACCTCTTTAATCACATATAGTTTTAAGGTTGTTGGTTCAAATTTATTTATTTTAACACTTATACATCTGGCCTCCTGAAATAAAGAAAAACCTATAACCTACTGTGCAGTCAAATTATAAAGCAATGATAATGTTGTAATATTTGTCATAAATTCTAGAGAAAGCCAAATAAATTTTATACATAAATAGATTATGAAAATGTTTCACATTGCAGCCCCATAACAGATTTTTGTTGAGTTTTTATGTTTATTTTGTTGACTTTTGATTCTGGGAACTTTGACATTTTGTTCTTCTTTTTAAACCCCCTCTACTTGCAAGGTTGCATGGATCCATTTTATTATAATTTTTTTGTCTGTTATTTATTTGACATATTCTGAATGAGAATCTACACCAGCGTACTGGCTGCCCTTTACTTATGAAGTAGTTTAAGCCCTTATAGAGGCACCACTCAGAATACAGAAATGTTTTAATCTCATCTTGTTTCTTTAGGTTTTGTGATCCTTTACAAATAGAGTACAAGATTTTCACAGACCTTATGCGTATTTTTGTGTTTTCATTCTACAGTATAAAAATAAACCATGCCTGGTAATTGTTGATTTCATGCTAGTCACCCTGGGTTTGGACTGGGCTCCTTATCTCCAGTGATAATAATCCTAATGCTTCAACGTACCAAGACATTTTAGACACAATCATTACTTTGTGGCAACACTTTTGCAAATAATATTTTCTAAATCAGCATAACCATGACCCAGTGCACAAAACAACAACCATAAAGACATGGTTTGATGTCTGTGGTGTGCAAAAAGTCCTGACCTCAACCCCTCTGACCACCACTGGGATGAACTGAAATAGAAACTGTGCATCAGACTCTCATTCACAACAGGACCTTGGTCAAGATTTTTATAAAATGTGTTAATGTCACTATCATACAACATAAATTTTGAGCTAAAATTACATTATTTTAGAAATTCTGTGACACTCAGTTGCTTTCATTTGTCGTTTTGTTTTTTACTGACAAATATTATATTTTAAGTGTACTTTTTAAGATCACACACTGAAACCAAAATATGCATTTATACAAACGTCACTTAGACCATGTATTCAGATTTCAGTATACCATATTGCCATGATCATCTGTATTCTTGCAAATGTCATTAGTGTTCAATGTCGTTTTATCTGTTGCATCACTTATATGCATTAAGTCAAGGGCAGCTCATTTAGAGAATGAATAAATCATAGAGTGGGTGCATTAGTGATATGGAGATGAAGTACAGCAGAAATATCAGAGCAGGGAATGTTTTTCTTTTTTTTTTCTCTCTTTTTTTTTGCAGTTGGGAGCCCATACAACCAACCCTTGTACTGCAATGTCTGTCTTGTGTGAGGTTTAATTAGACATGATATCTTAATTTGCACACAGATGTACCACAAAGTAATTATGAAGTATTTTCCAAAGACTAAGCAGAACATAGTGAAATCCCCCAACTGCCTGTTGAGTGGTGGAGTAAAAATAGCTCAAAAGACAGTGGAAGGCTGTCTTCTTTGAGTAAGACTTCTGGTCCGGCCTCTTGAGATGCGGCTCACTGCAATTTATCACAGTCACTAATTATTCATGTTATGAGCCACAGCCTCTTGCAGAAAAAGAAAAAAAAAAATCCAGGGAATCACAACAATGAAATTGTCACATGAACACAAGCGCTGACATGAGGACAGAGCCATGAAAGCAACATATGTTTTAATTGTGAGCTGCTTTCTGATTATAAAACATATAGCTCTTCAGGGAAATCAAACCTTGTGCTATATATGAAATGTCTACCTCTATTTTATTTGTTTTTCATTAGGTTTGACATGCTTGGTCTCTTATAGTACGTTTCAATTTAAAGGATGGGACATAATTAAAAAAAGAGTAAAGTTTTCTGTTTGAAGTCATAAAAGGAGAGTAAAAAAATCAAAACAAAACAGCATCCCTAAGATCTGACTTAACATAATCTAAATCCTGTTTTTGAATGTGTTCTTGCCTTCATTAAACTGCAGCACATTCACATTATTCTAGGTCAGTGGCTCCATCAAAAAGCTATCTTGCAAAGAGATCAACCCTGGAGCTAATTACACTAATAGGCTCTGGCAAAATGTTTGATACCAAGGTACCAGCTAGAACTCATAGAAAACAACAGATATTGTGCAGGAATGTTTTTCTTTTATCTTTAACACATTTTTTAAAAAAAATTAGCTACAACTATTACAGTTAAAGACATAAATGTTTATTTGCAATGGACTTAAAAATTTTATGAGACTTTAAGCAATGCCTGCCTCAGTGTTGAGGTATGAATTTGACTAACTCATACAGACTTAAAGGCCCTATTAGCTTCCAAAAGCCTGATCATTTTCAGACAAAATAATAAAAAAAATGCATCAAAACCTGACAACTATATGGTTTAATCTAAAGTATTGAATAGTCAAAGGAACAGGAAAAATCTGCCGGACTGCTGCTCATCTATAAAATGGACAAGCACATCAAGAAATATGTCTTTTATGATTTCTTCCAGTGATGCGTGTTTGCATTTAGAAATAATTAACTGATGATTTGCATGGCAATTCAACAAATTTTGATTGAAATGCACAAATCCAAGTCAACATAATTACCATGCAAAATAAATATTGCTCTGTGTTTACTATGTTTGTGATGGAAGGTCATTTTGGAATTATACACTGAGCCAAAAGCTAACAGGTGAATCATGTATGAAATAAAGAATAAAAGCTATCCTAAGAAAAGCTTGAGGAGTTTATACAATTGTTGAAAATAATGTGAAAAGTAGTTTGTTTTAACAGCTGAGCAGCAATAAACTTATAGAATTATAAATAGTTGTATGATGCAAAACTATATAACATGTGGGACAACTAACTGGTTATGACTAACTGCAGAGTTAGCTAATGTTAACACTTTGGAGGATTTAAATAAAATAACTAAAGTTGATGGACTGAAGTTATCTACAATATACTCAACAAATTAAAAAAGAACATTATGCACATTTGACCATGTAATCAATATCTGTGAATGTTCAATGCTATAATTAGTATAAAGTTAGCAATATTTTACATGTGCAGTCATCAGTGTGGGTGCTATCCCACACAATGAATGGTGTTTTAGAAAACAGTAAAACTAATTATGTTTCTGAATTATGCTTCTTTGCAGTGAAACCATTATTGTAGGTTTCTGCTTTAATACAAGCAGCTTACAGTATTAACATTCACCCAAAACAATATCCCTAGCTTTTGCTTGTGATGAACATTATGCAAAGTAGCTGTGTTATTTTCAGGTAATCTCAATAGCAGAACACCTCTTATGAATGTATGTGCAGCGCCTCAAGGTAAGCATTTTGTCTTCGTATATATTTTTCTTTTTTTTAAATTTACATATTCTGGTTACAGTAAGGAAGGTAATTTCTGTTTTCCCCTCCACATCTCTCCAACATCCAAACATAAATCTTTGTCATTTTTATATTTTCTTGGGGGATTCATTGAATGCCACAGTGAACGTTTCCTCTGCACACACATTACTGAACAAGGTCACAAAACTGCAAGATTGTGTGAGGTGTATTCAAAAAACAGAAATGTGTGCATTTGATGCATGGTCTACAGTATAAAAGCAGTCTCATAAGAAGATACACTGGTTAAAAATGTACACTAGCATGTTTTTAAATTAAAACCTACAGTATTTAATAAAAGCAACATTCAGCGGGTTGATCGTCAGGGTTTGTTGCAACATCACCAATAATTGCCAAACTGCAAATAGGCAATGTTTCAAACTTTATGTCTGCCAAATTGCAAAGTTTTTGATCTTTCTTTTTTTTAGGAGTGAGTAACAGTAATATGCACCATTTGGTGTGGTAGCTGAGAGTTATCCACAGCACATACAAGAAGTGTAATCAGATCACATAAGTCTTTTTATTTACAGGAGGAGTATCATACAAAATTGAGTTTTTTGAGCTTTATATCATTTAAATCATACAATAGACCTGCAGAAGCAACACACAACAATTTAGTGCAATGACTTTTGGTTTATTGGCTTAGTCCCCAGATAATGTGTTTATTTAATTAGCCTCCTACATCACAGGACCTGCAGTGTGACTAATGTACACGCATACAGTACATTGCAATTATGATGCTCAAGTGATATATAGTGCAACACTAATATGCAGAACTCCTAAAATCTAAATATTTAGCAATGGCAGGTTGTAAGCTTTAAACATGCAGAGGTCTATAAAGTACTTGAAAAAAATAACTAAGTAAAAGTAAAAGTACCTTAACAGAAAATGACTTTGGTA
>JARVGW010000323.1:5433519-5446558 GCA_031762495.1 Anablepsoides rubrolineatus
CTGATGATGGCAAACTACAATGTAGCCACAGCTGCCCTGGGGCAAACACTGACAGAGGTGGGGCTGCCATGCACCGGAGCCACCGGACCCTCTGACCACCAACAATAAAGCACATAAATGCAGAAATCCTGACAGTTGTAACCACGACTCTTTGAACAAGCTCCACAAAGCATTTGTTCTGATCACCCATCTCTTTTTTCTGTCAATGGCTGGTGTGGTTTGAGCCCAAATAAGTAAAATATCTTTAATAAACAAACAAAACAAAAAAGCCAACATGGTGGAAAAACTTACAAAACAGGATGTACTGTACATGGGAAGAACTCAGGGTTGGCACAAGATAACATGAGGAGGACAACTGAAACATATGGGGAACCAGTGCAATGATCTGCCGGGGCAGTGATGACAGAAGAACAGTTATATCCACAGGGGAGAGTGGAGACAATGCCTGGGACTAATTGCTAACTGGGGACAGGTGTGAGTGACAAGCTAAGTGAAGAACACCAAGGGCACAAACAAAAGTGACACAAAGCCATGCAAACACAAGAACTGATCTAAATAATACAGAAACACAAATGGAATGAAATGGTATCTGATCTTAACACGAATGCATGGATCACAGAAACAGAGAAACAAGAAAATGAAACAAAACAAACCAACAAACAAAATTACACAGATCATGACAGGTTTCTAGTTATTTTTGCAACAGCCTTCCTCATTTTTTTTTACTTCCATGATAGTCTACAGGAATCTACCTACATTATTTGTATGTGCAGTTTGTCAAAATGTATTTTGTTTGGAGCAGCTATGGTCAGATTTGTTTAGACTGTTTTGTTAAACACAGAAAAGCCTGTACAAGTGGCAAAGACTGCAACATACTAATAAGCAGAGTTGTAAAGTAACAAAAATACTTAGTTACTGAGTAGAAATGTTGGTCATCTATACCTGGGCTATTCAACTAAATTACCTATGGGGCTGTGGTTACTCAAAGCCAGAGCTCTAGGGCTCTGCTAAAACCAACAACTTGGGGACCGGTCATCCGGTGGTCAGGTGCGGTGGGGCGTTGCCCATTTATGGTAACCATTTATGGTAGGTGAAACACTGGACAAGTACATTTTACCTTTTAAATTGAATTTGTTACATTGAAACTTAATTTTAATTTACAAATGATTTGAAATCTATTTTTACATTAAATTAAGTAAAAAAAAAAAACAAATTCTAAAAATAAAAATTGCCGGGAGGGTTCATTGGAGGGCCGAATGTGGCCAGCTGATCTATACTTTATTTGAGTAATTGATTTTCTGACATTGTTTTACTACTTTTACTCAAGAATCACTTTGACGTAAAACACTGCTAACAGATGTTGCAAAAAAGCTGCATCATCTCTCATGATGCATGCATATCAATAACACCAAATGTTACAAGAAACCAAAAGAAAGGCTACAGTTTCTTATGATGATATTTAACATGTAATATTATCTGGTATAAACACACAAACTACATATTTAAGTTGTTTTATTGATGCTGTATTCAGGCACAAATAGCAGCCCTTCTGTCGGACAAATGAAATAGACTTCAAAACTTCAATTGTCCAGTCAAATCTGAACAATGACCACTACCCTGTGCACACAGCGTTGACCTACATCGTACTCTCAGTGCAAGCACAATAAGGATTACATGCTGATAAGAATCCTTGTGGAAACATTAGGCAGCATTGTCATTTTAGCAGATAGGAGTTTATACGACCCATTTATCAGAATGTTTGGTGTCTCTAGGTTATCTTGAACTGAGAAAATGGCTCAGTGGATCCGAAGAAGGATATCTTTAATTGGTTTTGTTGTTCTTTGGAGTTGGATAATCAAATGTGTGAGAACTCTAGTTGTGCTTGCATTGGGAGGTCTTGGCATTGATTTTCTATTCTTGTCCTTGTTTTTTGCTTAATGAAAAGTAGCTTTAGAAGCAGATAGGCATCCGGAAGGCATCCTGTAGTTAATCGGCCTAATCACTGGATTATGCCTGAGGTGATTGTATGCTCTTTGAAAATTACCTGTTTTTTTTTTGGGGGGGGGGGGGGGGGGGAGAGTTTGTGGCTTTGGATTTCACAAACAAATGGCGTAAGTGTTGGATTTAATGGGCACAGCACAGTTTGCATGTGTGTGTTCAGGAACATCAAGATAAGAGGTACTGAGAGTTTGAGGAAATTCAAACATGAAAAAGTTGCTTTCCTCCAAAAATCACCTGCTTCAAAACCAAATTCTTTTAAACTCTAAAGATAAAAGTATTTTTGAGCCCTCCGATGGAAGTTGCAGCATGTCAAAAACGTTTCCATGGCAACACTCCATTACTCTCGCTTTGCATTAATGAGTCAGGATAAATTAGAAATCCAATTTGTATTGTTTGCTATGCTCGGAATAGATTACAAATGTATCAGCCAGCTGACGCTAATTTGTTTGGCAGCGTGCGTTGTTCTGATGAGAAAGGAGAGGAGTGAGGGGGCGGTATTGGTAGTGTGGGCAATGTTGTTTGTCATCAGCATTATTTACCTTGCAGCCACTCAACAGGCTGCAGCAGGCATATGGCTTATGATAATGTGGATCCATATCAGGTTGGTCTCTCATGTACTGACTCTCACATCATCTGTGAACCAGAGCTCTTCTATATTCACTTCACTTTCAGCAGACACTTTCAAATCTGATGTGAGTTCATTTATATTCCCATACAGCCCAAAGGTGAATAAATTCTTCTCTTGGCCTGTTATAGCTCTCCTAACTCCATGGAGAGGCTGTTCAAGGATGAACTGTGTTGTGTTAATTTTTCATCCCAGTGGAAACTGATACAGCAGTTTGATTGCTATTCCTCTCTATATCAAGGACTCACAGCAACAACACTAGTGTAGAGAACAAAAGTAAAATAACTGCATTTTTTAAAGAAATATCACTGTATTTGTTTTTGCCTAAAAAAAGACCAATTTCTACATAGTTTTAAACTAACATGGCAAATTCAACGTCTGTGTTACAATTTTGTTTAGCCCACAAGTTTATATTTTGCATGTATTATTATAACTGGCCACATATGTACACTACATGAACTATAACAAAATACAAATCCCAGAATACAATGAAAAAGCCAGCTGGCCTTTAGAAATGGACTACACAGTTATCTTTGAAAGCTCAGTGTAAGCCAAAAGGAAATATGTGAGAAAACACGAAACAAAAACACAAGATGTTTTACTGGTATCAGTAGACTTTATTTATTTATTTTTAATTTTTTAATTTATTTATATATACGGTGATGGGAACAGCTACAAGAACTTAAACAGTGTGAGCAAAGATAATTTTCTCTACTTGTAAATTTATACAGATGTCTACTGTAATTTGTAGTATTATGAAGTGTTTTATTTTTTAAAAGCTGATAGGTTCCTGTACAACTGGTGTCAGAGCTTGTTTAGCAATGCCTGTAGTAAGTCAGATCCATTTTCAGTGAGAGTTGAGACTCTGCCAAGGTTGCCCTTCGTCACCAATTCTGTTCATAACTTTTATGGACAGAATGTCTAGGCAAGTGCAAAGCGTCCGGGATGAGAATGCTTCCAAATCCGAGACCATGGTTTTGAATCGGAAAAGGGTTGGTTGCCTTCTCCGGGTCTGGAAAGAGGTCCTGCCCCAAGCAAAAGAGTTTAAGTATCTCAGGGTCTTGTTCACAAATGAGGGAAGAATGGAGCGGGAGATTGATAGGCCGATTGGTGCTGCGTCTGCAGTGATGCGGGCGCTGTATCCGTCGTGATGAAGTGAGAGCTGAGCCAAAAGGCAGGTGGTGAACGAAAGAAGAATATTGCGAATATGAGCCGCCAAAATGAGTTTCCTTCGCAGGGTGTATGGGCTCTCTCTTAGAGATTGGTTGAGAAGCTCGGTCATCCGGGAGGGATTCAGAGTAGTGTGTCCAGAGTAGAGTCCTCCCACTGGGAGGAGAGCCAGAGGAAGACCCAAGACACACTGGAGGGACTATGTTTCTCAGCTGGCCTGGGAATGCCTTGGGATTCCCCCAGAGGAGCTGGCCCAAGTGTCTGGGAAGAGGGAAGTCTGGGTATCTCTGTTAGGCTGCTGTCCCCATGACCTAATAAGCAGAAGAAAATGAATGGATGGATGGATGGATGGATGGATGGATGGATGGATGGATGAATGGATTGCCATGCATACATTTTTTTAATCACATGTCACTGCAGATGGGCTCTGTAAAAATAATTTCTTCTAGAAAAAAAAGCTAAAGTTTTCTGAACTGCTTAGATGCAAAATACATGGCAACATCGAAATGAATAGCCACAATCAAATCTAAAAACAGTATCCAATGACAACTTCATAATGTCATCACTACCATGATTTTTTGGTATAATTTTAACAATACAATTGTAGATTTAAAAAAATCTATCAGAAAGAATTTTTGTCAAAAGTTTTTTTTTTTTTTTTTTTTTTTAGAAAACTACAATAAAAAAACAAAACTTTATTTATGGATGGCATTTGAACATTTTCCTCAGACAAAACAGCCATTTCTAGAACGGGCTGAAAGTTTTATTTACTTTTTTTTGTGTGTGCAAACCTGCAGATCATAACAGATGATCACTGGGTTTCAAGGTTTCAATCATCCTTAAGGTGGAAATAACCCCACAGCTGGATTGTTTCAAGGCCAAAAACTCTTTTCATCAAATAATGGGTCCTTTCGCGATGCTAGCTGCCTGGTGGGGAAACCACTGAGGGGATGTTAAAACCTGCTGTCAGAGCGAGTTGTGCCCTGCAGTTTTATGTCTGCTTGTGTAGAAATATTGTAGAGACTACAGACAAGCCTCAAGACATGTACAAGACTGGGCTTTTTTTTTGTTACTTTTCACATTTCAGATCAGAACCTAATAATTGTTTTGCTTTTTCTCAGTTATTCTTCATTAGTGTCCCAGTCTGTTCCCTGTGTGATTGTATAATCAGATAACTTTTTCTAAAATCCTAAGGTTTCATATAATCATGTGCATTCAGTCTTGACAATTTCCTTTTTTTTTTTCTTTTTCTTTTTTTTTAATCTAAGAGGCTTACCTTTAGGTGAGGCATGACTTACAGCATGATCTGGCAAATGAGCTTGGCTGGGTCTGAGTTAGGGCTTGGAATAGCATGCTAATTAGAAATTACAAAACCCAGAACAAGTGTTGGCTCTGGTAGCCTGTCTGAGCATGTGTTGCTCTGCTCAAGTGGGATTTCAGGGTTTTTCATTTGATTCCGTGTGAGGGGAACAGACAGGCTCTTGCACAATAGACTGGAATTCAAAGCAATTCTCATGTAGAAACAATGGATCATATACTGTAGATGAAGTTATTAGAATTGCACAGAGTCACTGGGTATTTCCAGAATGAGACTTGTTTAGTGGTTATAAGTCATAATGCTGATTTTAAAGATTTCATGTAGAGGATGATTAAGATTTCAAATGCTAAAATGCAAAAATTCAGCCATTTCTTCATTAATTTTCTGCTGCGGCTGCGTATTCAAGTTAGGTTATGTCAGAATTTTAGATTACCGTAACTGCTTACACTAAAACTTACTGATATTAAGTTAAACTGCCACAAGAATAAAAAGTCAATTTTTATTTTTTGATCAGTAAGTTAGCCAGGGAAAATGATAACTAATAATTGATGGCTCTAAAAATTATGATAAACATTATAAACAGTCAGGTTTGGGAACTCAATACGGTTTTTAGACTTGGCTTTTATTTTAAAAGTACTTTTAATACATTTAATTAATTAAAACACTGATATGTTTTTTTTTTATTCCAACAGTTTTATTCTTAAAATAGTATTTCAATTTATTCTCATAACAATATTTATTCTAAATATTGAGAATCAAAACTCAGCTCCAGTTCTTTTACGTATGTATGTATTTTTTATTTTATTTAAAACAACAACTTTATAGTCAGAAAGCAAAGCTATCTATGTTTCAAAAATTAAATTTCATTAACAATATAAAATTTGGATTCAGTTTTACCATCATCTTACATACCAATGATGTTGTGGACAAGTGGGGTTCCAGCGTACACTGTGGCCTTCCTCCTCCCTTCACCACATCACTCTCTTTTTATTCCCTCCCACTCCATAATTACATTTTTTTTCTGATGTAGGAGAAAAAAAATGCCCACTGGTAATCTCTGTGCCATATGGGTGGACTGATAGATGCTGCAATGGTAAGTAGCTCGCTCAAACCATGCTGGCACAAAATAATTACAATTTATGAAGCCAAACCTTTCGATTTATCACAGACCAGGCCTTCTCAGGCAGCCACAACGCATCATTATGAGGTATCGCCTTTCTCTCTCATTGGCTTCCTAATCCAATACAGCAGTAAGCGTTAGCCAAACTTGCTGTACACATGCCATTGTTGTTGGCAACACAGTGCAGTGATGGCTGATTGGCTGCAGTCGTGATGCAGACTGACTGACCTGTGACTTTGGTAGGTTTGATATAAAGAAACATCATTACATTCCTGCCACTGAAATATGAAGAAATTACTTCCTGCGTCTTTAGAACTCAAATCCATGTGACACATAACATAGCTACAACTGTAATCATTAATGCTGCCTAAATGTGTCATTAAAGTATATAATACTTTGGCTTTCAAGTCGTGTTTTTCTAAGCAAATAATTAGTTCTCATCATTATGCTGCTCCATTTGAAAAGGGAAACCTTTACGGGAGAAACTGAGTTTTCTAATACAAAATTACTAAAGATATTAAATTAGATGGACATCATTTTAATAAAATGTGACAACTGTTTCTACCTAACGTTAATATGAAAGTCATAATTTCACTACAAAGAAGGAATGAATCTTAATTTAGTTTTTAAATTTCCTCAGCTGATTTATTTTTAATTATGTACCATGTTTAGTGGGTTTTAATCAAAACCCAAATTTTAGTATTGGGATGACATCTGTAGTCAAGTTTAAATGACTTGAAGTAAAATGATTCCACTTTCATGGCTGTGCATAAAGCAGCAAAGAGCTGAAGAATGAGAAAACTGATTGAGTTTGTTAGAATTTATTTATTTATTTATTAAAAAGTGCTTTGGCCAGAAAAGTTTTTTTTTTCTTTGCGTTTTTTTTTGGTAGACCTTTGTGTTTATTGTTATGTTTATTCTCTTTTAGGTTATCATGATTTTTTTTTCTCTCTGTTTTGTAATTTTTGAGTTTAGTTACTTGTCTTTCATTTGATCATTCTGTGAGTTCTCTTATGTGTCACTTCTTTCAGTCACTTATATTCCTGCCCTGCCCACTCTCACCTGTACCCAGTTGTCATGTCAGGTGTTTTCACTAGAATTACTATTCTCTGTCTATCAAATTCCTCACTGTTCATTTCTCACTCAATGACATTGCTGTGCACTTTCCATGCCTGTCTGTTTCACATCTGTGTGGTTTTTGTTTGTTTGTTTTTCTGCCATGTTATTGTTTGTTCTTGTTAAAATAAAATTTCATTTTGTTGTTCTTGAAATTCCTAATGACAGCCTACATTTTTGGTTCCTACCTCACAAATTTTCAATGTAAAAAAAAAGAGAGTTTTTGTTTGTTTGGAATTCCATTTAAGCATAAATAATTGCTTTACATGCAGTAAATAGTTGTTTTGCAGTAAAAAGTGGAGAAGTTTTACTCTCTGACAAACCATGCTAACAACTGTTCAGTGCAGGGCTTAATATTCTTTAAGCTTTTTAAACTTTTAAACTGTTTAAAAAAAAAGAAGTATTTATTTTGCTTACAGAGGCACATGCTTGTAAGATTCCAAATCAGCCAAATATAGCAGGACAGACAGAGGTCATGTCAGCACTCTGTGGGGAAAAAGACACTGCAGCATGCCATCAACTGTCACCTGTGAGTAGTGCAGGTGCTTGGAAGTGTTAGAGGACAGAGTCTGTACTTGTTTGCCACTCCAACCAGCTTCAGAGCAGGTGTCCAGACAGAAATAACATCACTTGGCAGGATATGTATGTCATGTACCAACCTGCTAACCTCTTAACCCAGCAGGGTGAAGCAGGGGAACTTCCAAAGTGATTCATGACTCCACTTCTATGTGACCTTCGTCCGTCTAAATAAATCTGATGTTGTGAAAGGCTGTTATTCATAGGAAAGACGAGGGATTCACGTAACACTATTTTTTTCTTCTTTGTGTGTGTTACTTTGTCCATTTTCTGCATGGAATTTGTATATTTTACAACATGCATGGGTTTTCTAAAGCACTTCAGCTTCCTTCCATTATTCAAAATGCAACAGACTGATAAAAAAAATGAATAGGACTGTTTAAAATTTGCCTTGAAGGTTCAAAGAGACAAAGATCACATTATTGTTGAACGCTGTACAACTCAAACTCTTATTTAATCTAACTTGATTCTTTATAATATAAGTTGCTTTTATTTTAACTATTCATTTTATATTGGAAATTATATATTACAGGTTTTTTTTTTCATATATTTTGAGTTTTTAGAGCAACATCCTTGGATATGACCTTCCTCTTCACTACTACATATTTTAATATATTTTTATTTAGTATTTTTGTGTATAAATAAAAATCCAAACATTCACGTTATTTGAACAAAAACACCAAAATGTCCATGCGGTATGAAGTGTGGTATTTTTTTTAAAAAAGGGGTATCAGAAGGTATATATATATATATATATATATATATATATATATATATTTTAGGAGTGACTGACATACTTCAGATACGGTTGGGAACGAAGTAATTCTTAGCATTGTACAGTGTGTTGCAGCTACGTATAAGAGGCAGGTAATGACTGGAGTTAAAATCTATTTTATTTGTAACAGGCTCCTCTATCACATGCTTTTCTGTTATGTTAGCACACATTGGATATTCAATGTGATCATAGATAATACTAGTAGCTTACACATTAGCAATAGGATTTGACTTCAGCAAATGTTTCTCATTGACAGCAGTAATATTAGCTACTATTAGCTTACAGTTCTCTGTCCTCCTGCCCTCTCTTCAGCATCATTCTGCTGGAAGGTCAGGTTAAGGATTCTGTATTTTACCTTAGAGTTTGATGTCCATTATTGTTGTACTGTAAATAAAACAGCAGAGGATTTGCGCATATTTAAATTAATACAACGATCCCACCTACATCGAGGTGGCTCTCTGCAAACACAATCAGGGCCGATATGGGGGCTGGCCGAGCCAAGTTTTACAATGTAAAAACTCCTTGTATTGTTCAGTATGTGTAGGCATTGATTGACAAATCACAATGTAGATAGATCAGTCAAAATTGCTTATCTTAAAAATAGAAGTGTATGGAGAGCAGTGTTCTGCAGAGGATCACAAAACCTTTTCCTGCCCATTTTTCACAAGTCACACTTTTGCTTCACTTTCTCCCATCATTTCTAGAAATTTCAAGCAATTTTTGTTGAAAATGAGTGAATGAAACTATTTTCTGCCTTATTGTCTTGGTACAAAATCAGAATTAGCTGAACCTGCTCAGCATTCCTTTTCTCTGTTGACGTGCCTTGAAGCATGATTGAACGTTAATTGGTTAATTGTGTTGCGCTGTGCACCTGCATCTGCATTTGTTCTTTTCCTCCTCTCATTTAGTCAGGTTTCTTCTTTAATTTTTGTCACCTGTTTGTATGTATCTGTCTCTGTGCTGCAGCGACAAAACCTTATTTTCCTCTACGTTCAGTCATGTGGAAGGTGTGGAATATGTTCAACTGCAGAAGAACAAGGCAGAATTGAAACAAAACCATAATGACTAAAAAGGACAAAAAATTTTTTCTCATTAAACTGTGCAGTTGTAGGTTCTTACTGAACTTTCCTAATTCTACAGTTAAATTGATTTAAAATGTTTATATGTGGTGGTTGAACTCTGTGACTGGGGCATGTCATTGCAGTGCATTATAAAAAGGGCAGATTTGTCAGATTGATTGAAGAGCTGTTAAAGATGCTGAAGGCTTCAGTATTCAGTAAACAGACCAGTAATTCATATCAGTGCCTCTCCTGCTGCTTCACAGCTCTGTTTTTTTGAGTTGATTACATTACCCACCAGAAAGGGATCAACCCAGACATCCACAGTCAGTACATTGTCCATTTTTGTTCAAATTTTGATGTGTTTAAGTCAATCTTGTTGAAGGTCAGAGGGTCAGTAGAAATGAGTTGGGAACTGCCTCACTCAACCCACAGGACAGCATGTGCAGAGACCATGTTTCTGTGTTAGGGAGAACCTGCCTTCACGGTGCTTTAATGTCGAGCTGCACAGATGTTTCAGGTTCTACCAGATGAACATTTTCTGTATGATTCATGCCTCTCCCCTCACTTAACCTCTTCAACAGCCAACTCTTGTACTTTCCATTACCACCGGAGCTCTGTAGCAATTCAAAGGGGATCTAACATTTACTGACCTTCTCTTTAACCGGCGAACCAGATTGTGGACGATGGTCTCACTGTTTGTGCTCTTCCCTGGGAAGCCAGTACTTTGGGTGGCATTCTAAAATGTGCAGAACCTAAATGAAAATAAGCCAAAGTAAGATTTAAACTGGAGACGAAAACAATGATTGACTCCAGTCACTCACTCAAAAAAATTAAAAATAAATAAAATTGCAGTGGTAGTGAACCATTAGATTGTTGAATATTTAGATAATTGAATTTAATTTGTTTCTGTTTTGTTTTGTTTTCTCTCATTTTGCAGGTGTAGAGGCAGAGTACAAATGTGTTGTCTTGTGTTTTCTCAATGCTTCTTTCCTTGTTTCCCTTTTCCCCTTTTCTGTTTTCTTTTCCGTCTCTGCGTCTGTTATATAAAAATATTCCCAAAAGAATTTCTAATGAAGTTTAAATATATTTCAAGTGGAGCATCATGGTGAAAGCCATTATGCTGCACTTGTAAAAGTAAAACTATTGGGCCTCATCTTGACACGCAGACATTAATTCTGAGTTTCATACTGCCGGACAGGAAACGGTAAAAAAATAAATATGAAAAAAATTTATTGAATTAAAACTGTAGTAGTTTAACAGGATTCACACACTTGTGAGTTTTATGCATTTTCAGTTGTTTGCGTGTTAAAGAAAGTGAGTTATATGAACTAAAATTGCTGGATGCCATCCTAATTTAGCTGAGCGAGTCAGGTCTGAATGAGAACTACAACAAGACAATGTTGAAATGGAGTGTTTTGCTCAATAGGTTGTTAAATTATTGTCGCCTTTCTCCCTTTTTATTTCTCTCTTATTTTGTTTTGCTAGTTTCTGTCCCTGCATGTTGTATTTTATTCTTTCTTACATTGCTGCTCTGTCTCTGTTTTGATTGTTTTTGCATGTGTTATATCAGCCTAAGTATGCTTTGAAGGTTGTTGTGTTTCCATCATCCTTTGTTAGTCCATCTATTCAAACTTTCTTTCTTTCGCATGAAGTTAATCTGTTTTGTATTTGGTGTAATTTTGTTTCACTTTATTATCTGTTTGGAGTGTAATTTTAGCTGCTTAAACTCATATATTGCTTTTAAAATTATATATTTTTTTGTTTGCCTTCAATTTGTATCCTGAATTTATGTATTCAACTGTCCTTCTTACAATAGTGTCAGGTCTTATTAGGAATATTTTACTCTCTGTTGATAATTTACACCAAGACAATATTAGATTTGACTAAATTGTACTTTTAAAAAATAACTATTTTTTTAGTCCTGTAACAAGTTTATGGCTCAAACAATGTCTTGCCCCACCCCTACTCCTTTTCTGAGCCCCAATGGTCTACTTTCCATAAGGGAAACTAATGGAAATGAGTTACCTTGTGGGGCCTTTCCTGGTTCAGTACGAGCAGACAAAACGACAAATGATGGCCTTAATAGACAAACCACTCAAAATGCAGAAGCAACATTGGCTATGATTTGAAGTTCCCCTTTTTTATGGGTATTTCATTATTTCCTGTGGTCTGTTTGCTCTCTCCATCCTCTGTCATCTACTTGCATGAATCTTTTCAGGGTCACAATAATGGGGATCTGCTGTTATGGTTGTGCGCTTTGCTCAGGCTCATCTTCATCATTAGAGGTTTGATGAGAACATACTAATAGCACCGATGTTTGGAGGGAAAATCAATAGAGCTTAGTTATTAGGAGATAGAAGGAGGGAAAAAAAGACACTTGATGCTTGAAATAGCATGAGTGCATGTAACTAGGCAACTCTTACGCATGATTAGTTGTTCAGCATTTTCAAGAACATTTTTGCAAAGGAAATGTATAATTTTTGTTCTGTTTTGTCATTTTTATTTTTGCCAAAGTAGCTGAAGTCTTGCACAGGTACAACTAAGGACTGTTTCAGATAAACAACTGATTTATTTAAAAAAAAAACATTTTTGAGTTGAGTAACTGATAAAACCTTGATGTATGGGAAAGGTTTTATTTATTTATTTTTTTCTTAAGAAATTACTTGTGCACTCGCCCTGTTTGCCAGAGTTTCTAGTTGAGCAAAAGAAGTGAATAAAACATGTGAATCATCAGGTACCTTTGTTGGATTTAAAACCAGAGGAGCAGAGAAACTATGAACAGATGCTGATTAGGATTTCCTGTTTGTGGACAATAGTAACCAACTGTATTGGTTCTGCTACTAAAAGCTACTTATAAAAGGAGGGAGAGATGAAGATTTCAAGAACTAAATGCTTTCCTACAGTTATAGAGATTTTTAGATCACCTGTTGTAATGTTTGATGGAAATAAAACAAAACCATGCAGTATTGCTGTTTACTGCTTAATTTAATTAAAAAAGGGTTTCCTATCACAACAATATGCTCTTGATTTTGATGCTAAAATAACTCAAAGCAATTTCATACAAATTAGTGCCCAAAACAAGTTTTTGCTGCAAAATATTTCTGCTTGTATGTCATTATTAGTTTTAAAAAATAAACATTTTAGTAATTTCTTTTAACCTATTAATGCACTCCAAAGTTTGTGAATGAGTGGTGATTTTTTTCTTCTTTAGCCACAAAATCATTAAAAGCATAAATGGTTTCTCACAACTGTTAAACAGCAAACAAACAAATTAATA
>JARVGW010000323.1:5446658-5470552 GCA_031762495.1 Anablepsoides rubrolineatus
ATAAATAACACTTCAGGAGTTAAAACCAACTCTGAAGAAATTAACTCTGTGAATTAACACTAACACTGGCTGTTAGTTAACTCAGAATTTTTTAAATAACACTTCTGGAGTTAAAACTAACTCTGAAGAAATTAACTCTGTGAATTAACACTAACACTTTCTGACAGTTAACTCAGAAATTTTTTAAATAACACTTCAGGAGTTAAAACTAACTCTGAAAAGTTTAACACTGAAATTTTAACACTGGATTTTGCTGTGTACACTGCAGGGGCTGGGGACTTGTTATCTCAGAACTGTCTGATTACTGGACAGCCCCCTATTCACTGGACGAAGTTGTCAGGTAACAAAATGAACACTGAAAAACTGTGGCTTCATCATGCTCTACACCTGATCTGGCATGACTCTCTTTGACAATGTCATGATCATGCCACAGTAATGAGAGTTTGGCCCCATACAGAGATGTTGCTTCTGCTTCCACCATACTCCACTCAGGACCACATTCGTAAACCACTACAACCTTGCAACAAAACTTTGTGCACGCTCAAAACCATTGTGAAACAAACCAACTTCATTACAACTACTTTCCTAATATATGCCTTTATCTACTGTATGTTTTGGCTTATTTTTGACTTTGTAGCAGTGGTGAAGTGGGATATAACGAACATGTTTTCAAACAAAAGTGGGAAAACAAGAGTGGATTAAGAAAATCCACATGCACTGGGAGAACACGCAACCTCAACACTTTATGGTGCTGCCACTTAATGTAATCAAAATTTTATTTTTACATAAACTAACATTATATATATAAACCTCTTATTTGAGTATCTGTTATTTTTTGACTTATACAAATTTTGAAAGACAAGGTTTGATCGGTTTTTTTTTATTTTTAATTTTATTTTAAAGTAGTAAAATGCCTAATGTTTGAAGTGAGTGTGTCAGTACCTGTGGTTCCTGCACTTCTCTGATTGGCCTGCAGCGCGAATGGACACAGCTGAATCCACTCTACCTGATAACTCCTGGGGCTTTATAGAGCTTCACACACTCTCCCAGATCTCCCAGAAGTACTTACCTGGTTTTTCTATGTTTTATAGTGAACTTCTGTTCGCCTTCTGTGAGAGTCAAAATGCTTTTGGAAAAAAAAAAACGTTTACTCTGGAGTTCCTACTCACCTGTACTTTAGCACCTTCTGTTGTGCATTTCATCTGTAAATATCACTTACCTGCTTACTTATCTGCTCCTCGTCCTCCCTGAAAAATGACCGGGACCTGCCTATTGTACATTTTGCAAAAAATGATTTACTTACCTCTGCTTCAGGTGTATCTGGTTCTTCTCTGCTGCTAAACTATTGGCATCCCTTGAGTACCGATATTGTGCTACTTTAGTTTGGATACGTATGCGTTGGCTAACGCAAGATTAGCAATGCAACACACATATATGGTTCACACTGGTAGCTCATTTCTGACCCATTCCTTTTTTAATCAGTTTTATTAGCCCATTATCTATTGGCATTGTCTCTGTTATGGAAAATATTTCCATAACAGTCTCAAACAGACATTTTCTGTAAAAAGTGAGAGAAGACAGTGAACATGCTCTTTTTTTTTATTTTGGTTGCTGCCCTTTTGTTTCCCCAGCTCAAACAGCTCAATAGTTTGTGATACACACTGTGAAAGTAGAGATCAGATTAGCTCAAGGCATTGTCATTTATTCTGGCATCGGAGATGCCATGGATGTGTGAAAACAGAAATTCCATAAAGTAGCCTTTTGGCATGGGCCTCATGTTTGTTTTTGTCAACTACATATGAAAACTTGATGAACAATAGACAATGGCACATTGAAACACATCATTTCAGCGTTTCTCCTGAAGAAAAGCATCACAATGTGAATAGTATTGTGAGACTTGACAATAGATGAAAGGTGCTTCACTGAGCTCAGAGGATACACATGAAGCTGTAGCATCCGCGGTTCAGATTTATAAGCAGCGCTTTAATTCTTTCCAGTGTAGATACCACAAGTCACTCATTTAAATTGCTCTGGTTGTGTTTTCACACAAAAGCGATGAGTTTGCCTGTTTACCTGTGGGATATTTGTCAAAATGATGATATATTTTTCAAAGGGAGTCAAATGGAAAGGTTTGGAAATGAATGTATACAGGCTTATTTAAAATGAAATGAGTTCTTTGGATAGCCAGTGGGATTACTTTGAAGCCTGACAAGCTTGACACGTTCTTGTGCTGCATGTTATTGTTGTGTGTAGGTTCATTCCTATCCAAGAGTGGGCAAATCACCTATTTGATATCTGGCTTGTTTCATGTGGCAGTGGTATTACTGCTTGCAATAGAAGCTTTTGTACACATTGTCCCAATTGTGGCAAATACTTAATTTCTAAATTAACACCAGAATTTAAAGTTAACCAATTATGTATTAGAATGAAGACATTTTGCAAATCAAGGGCGCGTGTCCCACAACTACGCCTGTCAGCCCAATATTTTAATATGCAAGAAATCCCACAAACTCAGTGTCAGAATAGTTGTTCTGATTCTAAATTTTGTCACTTTTGTTTATTTGGGAATTGCAATCTGTGCAAACAAAACAAAGAGAGAATGGGGTTGGGGGCAGGAGAGGCAAAATCACAGATGAGAAGTGAAGCAGTGAGAGATAAAGACTGAGCGAGACAGAGATGATAAACATACAGGGTATCCATGCGGCAACTGTGAGATGACCGTGGGAATGGCAGCTGTGGTGGCAGAATAAATTTGAATGCTGATCTTAGTTAATAAATACCTTTGTGAACCAGAGCACCTGGCCTAGTCCCCAGTGCAATCCAGTATCATGGTGAGCTTATGCTGATTATTCACTAACCTGCCTGTCAAGAGAGAGAAAAAAAAAGGTCTCTGGCTTTAGCTGTTTGCCTTGTTACATGTCTGCTGTGAGGGGAAAGACAACATTCCTCCTGTAGTAGTGACAATAGTTGGACATACTTTACAGAATAAAAACAGTGGAAAATCTCGTCTATAAAAACTGCATGACCAACATGAATATAGAAAATGAGAGTACTGAGCTGGAAGAAAGTGAGCTGAGTATAAGCCTATGGCAACATTGTTTTGTATTTTCTAATACATGTGGGAATTTTTTTAACACTTTTATGTGGGTCAGAATGGAAAGAAATGAAGCATCTTTGATGTAAAAGTGACATTCATGATGTGTTTCTATGTATGTTTAGTATGTTTTGGGTTAAAGTAGGAAATTAACAACGTAGTGTAGGCGAGGCATACGCTACATTGCTGTGGTGTAACCATCTTGTTTTTGCTGGTGTGTCATTTTGTACTTGTTTTTGACGTATGTAATGTCAGAATGTCACTCTTCTGTTAGCATCTAGATGTGGTCTCATCCACCAACTTCTGGCATTTCCTCTTCTTACTCATACACTGTGTTCCTCTAGCATTTATCAGTCTGGTTTATTCTCTTTCCTTGCCTTCAAGTAAAATCCAATCTAAACCTTAAAGTAACTTGAATATCAGTTTCCTCCATGTTTTCAAAGCCTGTGGAATGAACAAAATTATAATGTTGTAATTGTTGTATAATGACAAGCTCACTTAATATCACACACTGGCAATACTGTAGCAGTGTAGACAGCTTTGCATAGTTTTGCATCACAGTGTGCAATGTTATAGTTGGGTCACTGCTTTATAATATTTCTCAAAGTGGGATATAGGTGAGACAAATGTGATGTTTCAAAGTTCCTACGTGTGTCAGAATTTTTCCACATAATCAATAAATCTGTAGGCACTTTGGCAAAACAGTTCCGCGAAATGCCCATAAGGACCAGTCTATCTATGAGCTGTCTCTGACCATTCATAAATAACTAATCAAGCTGGCCACGAAGTGAACATCATGGAACTAATAGAGGCATGGAGATGACCTCAACTGCATTGATGTGGAGCGCTATGCATTAAATGTGTGATGGATCTCTACCTCATACCTTTTTTTTTTTTAAACATGACAAATTAACTAAATTTAATAACTTGTGCTGTAAGCCAAATGTTTGAACTTACAGTGCATCCGGAAAGTATTCACAGCGCTTCACTTTTTCCACATTTTGTTACGTTACAGCCTTATTCTAAATTGTACTAAATTAATTTATTTCCTCAAAATTCTACACAAAATTATGACCATGTGAAAAAAGTTTTCTTGAGAGTTTTGAAAAATTATTAAAATTAAAAAACAAAGAAATCACATTTACATAGGTATTCACACCCTTTGCTTAATACGTTATAAAACCACCTTTGGTGCAACAGCCTCAAGTCTTTTTGAATATGATCCCACAAGCTTGGTACCTTTTGGAAGTTTTGTCCATTCTTCTTTGCAGTACCTCTGAAACTCCATCAGGTTATATAGACGGGTGTGTGCATTTTCAAATTATGTCCAATCAACTGAATTTACCACAGGTGGACTCCATTTAAGCTGTAGAAACATCTCAAAGATGATCAGTGGACACAGGATGCACCTGAGCTAAATTTTGAGCTTCATGGCAAAGGCTGTGAACACTTATGTAAATGTGATTTTATTTTTTTATTTTTAATAAATTCTTAAAAGTATTAAAACTTTTTTCACATGGTCATAATGTTTTTTTTTGTGTAGAATTTTGAGGAAAGAGATTAATTTAATACAATTTGGAATAAGGCTGTAACGTTACAAAATGTGGGAAAAGTGAAGCGCTGTGAATACTTTCCAGATGTACTGTATTACAAAATGTTGTAAATCTGTTTATTGTTTTGTTGTCTGTGATTGCAGACTCCAAAACATCCTCAAGCCTCAAATCCAGCTAACCTTTTCACACATCAACTCTCACAACTCTGTTACCATTATTACCACACTTGATTCTACAAAGGTGCAGTAGCTGTGGGTTAGCTTCAAGCCCCCATGCTACTTGAAGTTCATTAAGAAATCTCCCTAAGATGGCCAGAGGAGGCCTCAGTCCTGGATGGAAGTATTTTGTAACTGTGACTTGTGTCAGTTTGCTGTTGCTGGAAGACATGGTGTGTATGCTACAATATCAGATACTGTATGTAACAGGGCTATGTCATGGGGTTCTTTTCTTACAACTATGTATTTCACTAATCCATGAATATGCATGAAAAATAGGCGAAAGAAAAACAGGAGTAAATGTTTTATTGAAACTAAGACTGTGTTGGTTACAAAAGTAAAACAAATGCTCAGAATATAGTGTTTATTTTTTGTATTTTCCGTTCCCTTTTTGTTACTTTGCAGAATGACCTGTTAGTGTTTTTGTCAATAAATTCTCATTACATTGTGTTACTTTCTTTAAGCTGTGACTTCTGCTCTCAGGGCAAATAGCACGTTCTAAGAAGGATGACAATCAGCGCCCTCCCCATCATTAAACTAATTTCCTAATACAACAAGGCTCAATAATGAGGTGTTCTAATTAATATTCTAATTATTTTTATATGATTAGTAATTTTGTGCATGGAAGACTCTTAATTTCAGCTACGACTGGCAATAACGCCATATTGTTGTGTTTAACTATCAGGAGTAATTAGAATGTATTTTGATCTTAAATAATACACTTACATTCCAAATACCTTAGATTTAGAAACCCTATTTGATCTTTTTGTATAAATTATCATATCCCAGAGGGGATTTATTTTATTTATTTATCTTATGAGAAAAATAAAAGATCATTCAACAGTTGTTTTATCTAAATAAGAAACAACTGTTTCATTTTCCTAAATAAGCTCAACTTTTGTGCCAGTTGTGCCAAAATGTATTTTTTCCCCTTTATTTTAATACAAAGTCCTCTGAACAAAGGCAGTGAAGCAACAAGAGCTCAATTTTGAGAAGAAAAAAAAATAAAAAATGAGCTGTTTGGGACTAAGCAGAACACTCTGTCATCAGTTTTCATAGAGCTGGTTAAATTGTTCTCATTGTGATCTGTGAATAAATGTAACATTGTGTCTTGAAAGACACTTTGCTGACTAAATTTTACTGCACATTAAGCACTAAAAGCTGGTGACTCAAGACCATTAGCAAAACAGAAAATTGTTGGACTTGGAAATAAACCACAGGCAGGTATGAAGTAAGACTGTGACAGAATTTATTTAAAATAAATTTTAAACTACATTATTTCATTTAGTTAGTGTAATAAACTGTAGTCAGTGTGTTATACTACATGTGTATTTTATGTTTTCATTTTATTTGTCAAGTACATGTTGCTATGTGATAAGACTCATGTTTATTGAAGCTTGAGGGCAATAAAAAGCCAATTATCCTAAAAGTAGACGACATTACATTTTATGATTACTTAAGGAAGTGGAGCGTGACCTTACAGTAACATGTTTTCCCACACTTTGGCGTAAGATCTAAGGTACGTGAAACAAACTGCAATGTTTAGTTGGTAAATCACCGACAGCGCATTGCTTTCCTCTCTGGAGCCATGTGAGGCATCCCACAAGCCGTCGTGACCACAGAGGTCCTAAAGGCGTGGGCTCCGGGAGATCAGCAGCAGATGAGGCCTTTGACCGATTTTTATCTGGATGTGCAGAGGAGTGGTAAAGTTCCCAATACTCCCGTCTGGGAGAAGTCATGGCTTGGCTCGAATACGCCACGAGCAGACAGACAGCATAGCTCCCCTGGAGGAGATCAGAGGAGATCAAAGGAGGCGAGAGTATCTAAGATGTTTTCCTAGAGGGGCTACAGCAACACCCTTATATTGACTGCTAGGGTTGTATATACTCCCAGTTCAAAGATGTAAGAAGTTTAGCAGTCTGGGTTGACTTGGGTGAAACTGAAGTCACACTCTGGTGTGTTTTTATATGAAAAAGTCCAATATTTACCAATACTAGGATTTTAAAAGTTGTTTGTATAATTTCCACACTTGTGTTCCAATTTGACCAAGCTTTGGCCAGACACGTGCGTTACTTTGTCAACAAATGATAAATGGAAATGTTCAGTACACCCCTGTGATAACTCCTCATGGCTGACTCCAGCTTTCTTTTTTTTTATTTTTGAGCTGCAAACATTCCTTTACAAAACTTCCTCCCCCAATACCCTTATTTTCTCTTTTCTATGTTCTTTTTGAGCCACTGGTATTTTCTCCTCTTTTCCTCCTTTTTTTTTATCTGGGGAACAGAGTGAAACACGAGCTGTTTTGCATTCGCCAAACATACGCAGAGCATAAATATTGCATTAAATAAACAAATCCGAGGGGCTCACTTCTGAATGATATCAGCGGGCTGGCCTTTGGAGCGGCAGGAATGCCATGATCGCAGTTTTTACTTGAGACTCAACACATGAAAAGCGAGAGTGAGGCAAAGAGATATAGAAGCAGAAAGGGAGAGGGGGAATCAAATGGCAGTTTAATCCTCTCTAAGTGTTATCTCACAGGTGTTTTGCAGACTGTGCTCTCAGGAAACTTTGAAATGGGGCCAGGCTTTCATGTGGAGGCTACAACAAACAGTCTGCGCCTGGTTGTTTCTGGGCAATAAACAACACAACGGCACCCGACTCTAGCTCACAACTCCACTTAACATGTTATTCCCCCAAGCTCCTTGTTAGGCAGTGGTCCATGCTTTAAACGTAAAACAAACTGTTTCTTTTTTTTTCCTTTGTTCTTTTTGCAGTAAGAGCAGGAAGGAAAAAAATTATATATTTACAAATGCCATCCTGACTTGAGCTCCTGTTTCGCTCAAACAGGTAATCACGTTGCATAATGAGTTGCACTAAAAGCTGTAAAGCGTTCTTTAAATTAATTTGAATTGATGTCATTTTGCCTTCTCCAATTAGCTCACTGTAGTGAGCACCCATATAGATATAGAGTTACAATTCTCCCGCCTTTCTGCCTACACGTTTCCGACTTGATTACGATTGAGTCCAGCGCATAGATTCATCCTAAGAAATAAGCCGGATTGTAAAGGTCGTGTTGGTAACAGACCGTCGGCCTCCTTGCAGCCATTTAGTATTGCTGACTTTTAATGACCCAGTACATCACTGAGCTCCAGCAATGGCGGATAGCCCAGCCGCATTTGGTTCCCTCAAGAGAATTTGCTGTTTTATTGGAATCCTCAGCGCTCACTTGTCCCATGTGCCAATGTAACCCAGCAGCTCATGTCAATGAGGGGAAAGGATTAATCTGTAGTGTATGTTTCTAAATGCCTGCAAAGTGCTCATGTTCCATATTTTCTAATGGTTATGGGCACAGTCGTTTAGAGTGCTGCTGGGGGAGCCATCAGTCAGGATGTTGCATGGCTTAAGTGAGCTTGGGCTCTGAGTTTTATTGAGCGAAACATGTGCACACGAGAGCGCGTCTGACAGGAAGACGAAGAAGGATGGGGGACGTAAAAACGGATGCATGGGTGGACAGATGAATTGGGTTTGTGCATTTGTGTTTTTTCACAGACTCAAAATGGTACGCATCGGTTTGAAAAGCCTTGTCTTTCAGAAGTGGGATGTTTCTCTGGGAGGCAGCTTCCTGAGCCAGTTGTCTCGCTTTGTTGTGAAAAAGCCCAAGTGACGTTTGGCACCTCACACCAGGTAGCGGCTAAGTCATTCTGACAACAGCGTGGGGCACACATTATATCCAAGGGAGAGGACCATTCAGAGCACTTGACTCCCTGTGGCCCAGCATTATGGGACACAAATGTGGGGGCTAAGTGAGACAGGCTGTAGAGAGGACCACTTTTTTTCCATTACGCTATAAATCTCACAGAGCCTGGCAACGTTAATGTCTCAACATAATGCTGAAATTCATTGTGGCGTTTCATAACCATGCTCTCTTCACGGCACTGTAACTGTGCTGGTTCTGCTGAAGAGAGCATCTCCCCCTGCATGAAGGGTTAGGGGGTTATACATATTAATCAGTACTTTAGGTGTTATAGATAATGTGCAAGCAAAAACCATTGGCATCGTGAGCAGTGGGGCTGTCACAGTTAATGTTTGTCATATTATGACAAATGTACTGTCAAATTGTTAAGCAGGAAGATAAAAAAGCTGTGTAGAACAGACCTCTCAGCAAAATACCACTTCATTCCTGTGGATGTTATAGACAGTGGAACTTGTTTAACATTGATCGGACCCACCAGGTGCTCACACAGTTCCACAATGATATAGTATTACACCTCACAAATTTTTAAGACATGATGATTAATCTACCAATAAAAGACATGTTTAGTTACCATTGTTTAATTAATTGCTTTTGTCTGTTAAACAAGATGACTGCTGGAGATCTGTATGCTTGTACACACATTTACCTGTTCAGTGTTTTTTGGATCTTTGTCAACCTAAGAACAAATGATACAGTAATCACCAAGGCAGCACTGAATGTAGAACATTTTTTGTCCTTGTCTGATGCATTAACCACTGGAATGCTTGTAACTGAACACATTTATGTTCTACCTGGTATTTGTTTTGTAGCTAAGAGACATGCGGAGTAAAAGTGTAACTTTGTTCAGACCACTGCGACTTTGACCAGAGCAGTGGACTTCTTCTGCTGGGAAGATTAAAGCTGGCAATTGGAGCAATAGAGGAGAACTTTGAACCTAAAGACCAGACACCAGTTGAAGATGCACACCATGGTAATATTTTGTGTAGAATTTATTAAGCTATGTTAATGAATTGTGGCTTCTTAGAATGGTATGTGGCTATGGACACCAGTTGTCTATTTATCATTCTAAATGTGGCACCTAAAGGTTAGGACTTTTCTTACCCTTCTAATCAGTTTTGCAGTTCATGCATGGAACAGACAATTTACTCCCAGAAGCAAAACTAACCCATAGAAATCTTTACCTTCATAATATGCCACTACTAAAGCTGCACAGCTAACAACTAGCAAACTGTTGAGTTAAAGTTGGCATTAAGGTATATATATTTCATTGCAGATGCATTTAAGTCATTGAGCAGTACAAAGGTCCCATCTTTGACATGTCCTCACATGGAAGAAAACTTTGTTCCAAAAATGTATTAAGAGACCAGCTAACCAAATATCCATAATGTCTGGTTTCGGATGAAAAAGTAGAGGAGGCTCCAAGCAGCAAAGCAGGGAAGATAAGGGAGGGCAGGAGAGAAGGAAAAAACATCTTACTCCTCCGAGAGCAGGAATATATATGTGTGTATAGAGTAACACCAAAAATACAAGTCATTGTATAACTAAAAAACACATATTATTGTAACTAGCATGCTTTTGTGGCTGAGAAGGACTTGTTGCAAAGGAGTTCCTGTGCAACCATTAAAACAGTCTGTGTTAAATGTAAGGAGCTTTTCTACAGCATGAACAGAAAATGGCTCCACTAATGAACTAGATCCATTTGATTTCAATAAAATTTGGAGGCAAACAGTAAAACATCCAGGAAGTCTCAGCCACAGGAAGTCTCCGACCCACCAGCTCTGAACCAGTACAGCTGGATGCCTTATGAGAACATTGTATGAACCCAGCCTGTGATCAACTTTCAAGAGAAAACAAATTACTAATTTGGGAACTGGTATTCTGTTCTTCTTAACTCATTGTGATCCAACCCTTTGTGTCAACAAAGGTATAAAAAAAAATCAATCCTTGAAAATAGATTCCTAAAACACAATTCTAACAAAAGTACTGTCCATTTGACTCTTTTTTTTTTTCAGAAGTTGAGTAAAAAAAAAAAAATCAGGGAAGTTAAACCCTTGACTCTTGCTGGGATATTATGATCAAAAAACATGTTAACTGTATTGTTTGTCATGTTGGTATTCCTGTGACAATCCATCTATTATCTATACCTGTTTATTCTTTTTCAGGGTCTCTGGTGCCCATGTCCAGCAGTCACAGAGAGAACATACAAACACTAACTAGAAAGATACCCAAGCCGGGATTCGTTCCATGGACCGTCATGCTGAGAGGCATTAGCTCTACCAATGGAGCCACTGTGCTGCCCTTTCCCAAGAAAAGTAAAGGGTAAATTGGTCTGGGCATACTTATTGTTTCCTTTACTCCTGTCCATCGCTGCCAGACAAATGCCACGTCACATTTCTGTGAAAAAGGAGAAGATTGGTTTTCCTCTGTATCTGATAAAATATAGGATGAAAAGAAAAGTTGTAATTTATTGACATTGCTTTTGTGTTTTTTTTTTTTCAGTATAAAGTAATCTAAAGCACATTGCTATCTCAAAGAGCTGACTAGTGTTTAGCAAAGATACAAATAACATTAATCAGTACAGTTCTGAGCTCATAATTCTATTTCAGGAGAACCCTTTTAATGATAACATGTCAGTAACTTAAAATTTATGTTCAACACTGAGGGTCCCTAAATGCAAGTTTGTGACACAGTCTAGCCCCAGATATATCATGAAATTTTAATAGAATAAACTTTTGTTTTTTTTAACTTTGTACTTTTTTTTTTTTACATTCATGGCATTTTTTGTAAAAGTGTACCTATTTGAAGGATTATGGTAAGTTCACATGACCTGACTCTCAGTTTTCCTCTGATTTAATCTTTCTCTCTCTGCAGAGACAGGTCAACCAATGGAGAGGTAAAGATTTTGAGAAATCAATACCCCAAAAAGAAAATGATTGTCAAAAACAAAAATTTGTGAATGAAAACAGACTTGTATTCAAACTGGATTCAAACAGATTCATATGTGCTCATTCTTGAGTGTAAATCTGTTATTTCAGTTGTTTTTATTGATACTAATCTGGGAAAAGATAGTCAACATAAAAAGTACTATTAAGAGTATTTTACACTAATTATATTTTTGTCTTCCTTTTTGGAAACAAAAGAGCATTTAAAAGCAAGATAAAGAGTTTGTTAAATGTTTTTACCATTGTGTTTTCCTTTTTCACATGTATAATTTTACATAAAGCTTCTGCAGTTAGATATTTATTTCATAATATTCAGTATATTACCCATTTGTTTATAATTGAACAACAACCATCATGGATGATAAACATCATAGATAAATGCGGTTTTCTTCTATTGTCTTAACTACATATTTGAATCTAAATGTCACTGTACATGTATATAGAGAGGCAAATATGTTGTACATAATACAAACAGACAAGAGATAGGAGATATGGAATTGATGTTTTGAAGCTAGAAGCCAGACAGAAAAAAAAGTATGATGGAATTGAAGACAGTGATTGGAAGACAACCAAGAGTGGATTGTACTGTACTATATTTGATTTAAAAAAAAAAAAACATTTGATCCGAGCAAAAAGACAGATTTGACATTTCAGGTGTGAAAGAAAAAACACTGTACACCCCAGAGCCCAAGCCCACCCACCCCCAGTCTTCATAATCTCACCTTCCATCAGTGAAAGCAGCTTCATACATCTCCCCACTGTCATCTCGCTCATTTTTTATCCTCTCTCATTTCACCAGCAGTCAATACAATATATATATATATATATATATATATATATATAGATAGATAGATAGATAAAAAAATAAAACATAAAAAAAATCACTGACTCCATTCAAGCAGAAAATCTGCTCCAAACACTGCTTTGGCCTGCAGTGATCCTGGGGTTTTGCTTTGGTAACAGGTTATCAGCTGGAGCAGAGATGGTCAGAGCCAGGCCTCATTGGTCCTCCTACAGAGCAGCTCAGAAAGTCCTGAATAACAAGACAAATGTGATACATATCATTAAATTACATCTTGGTGAATGTAAAAAATGTTCACTGCTGCTTAAACGTCACTACACACATTTTTTTTTTCTCTCTCCTTGAATGAATGAATATATATATATATATATATATATATATATATATGTGTGTGTGTGTGTGTGTGTCTGGTGTAGTCTAAGCAATCAGTACTGACCACACTGATGGGCTAATCCATTGCACATTTTGAAGTGTATACTGAGACTTTGATGTATCCAAATTTCTATTTGTGTTCTGCATGTCCAAGATTTTGAATCTGCTTAGTTCTAGCATACAAAACCCATCCATGTGTTTTAGAGTAAATAATAATTATTCAAATTTTAGTATGCTGTGTAATCTAAGACCGCAGGGAATTTAGATAAAATAGACAGTCTGTGCCCCTGCCTGGCCCCCAAAGAAAAGAAATTCTAGGACCCCCTCCGTTGTCTGTCTCTGGTTCATCTGGATTAATGGTCAAGCTGTCAAAACTGTGGAATCTTTAAAATGGCTGAGCTTCCTCGACAATACTGAGTTTGAGCAGTCTGATTGTGAGTTCACAGATCATTGAACCTGTGCTTAGTACACACCTTGAGAGTGTGTTCTTGCTTCATCTTTCTGAGTGGTTTGGCTATTTGAATTTGAAACGCAAGAACAAACTAATTGTGACAATGGCAAGCAAAATAGTGGACTACCTGTAAAGTCTGGGATCCACCTCTGACAGGACAATGAGGAAAGCTAAAATAATTACTGCAGACAGCTCACACACATCCCACAGCATGATGATCACTTTGGGGTGGGGGGGTGTTTTAGACACTATGAGAGGTTTTAGGTTTGTGCCAGACATGGTCTTGTCCTTAATGGACAAAAATGTTAATCTTTTTCTTATCTGACCACAGCATCTTCTGTCACATCTTCAAGGAGTGGTGGTCTCATATTATAATGGACAAATAATAAATTTAACTGTACTACATGAGATGTTTAGGGTTTGGGATATTTTGTTATTTACCGGCCCTGATCTGTAATTCTCCACAACTTTGCCTCTTTCCTGTTTAAAGAGCTCCTTTGCCTACATGGTAGCTCACAGTCCTGAGTTGTTGGACTGCTGTTGATTCAGAGGGGTATCAGGACAGATTTATATTGTGGATCATTTAACACCTGGTTTGTTCTCATGTGAATCTTATTTAACTTATTAAATGACCTCTAATGGAAATGGATGGGGCTTCAAAAGAGCTGAACGCAAATACACATACTTCGCAACTCAAAAAATGCCGCCTCCTCGCCCTATTAACATCACAATCTGAAGTTTAAGTGAAGGTAAATATACTATATACAATATGTTTTAATAAAACAGACATTATTCTATTGCATACTAAAAATAAGTTTTTTTTTTCTTTTTCTTTATCCTATGAAATTGTCAACGTTTCTTCAACCTATTGGATTTTAAATAGCTGGTTGCACATACAAGTAGAGTCAGGCACTGGAAATTGATGTAAAGAGCAGAGCAGAAGCCTTGATCATTATAGGAATTGAGCATCTGCTGCTAACACATGCATCTTCTAATATCCATCTGTCTTTTGGTGGAAATAATGACTCCTATTTGCAGTGAATGTTTCATGGGAAATATGATTTTTGCCATCAAACCGCAAAACTAGCATCTCCCCCCCCTCAACTTCCACATAAATGTTTCAGGAAACAGTAATACTTCTCAAGCTCAATAAATTGCTCATCTTTCCTCTGCCCCCTCCCCCACCGCTCCTCTAACCCCCTGTCTCTTCTGGTGATTGCTTCTCCTGCTATCTCTGAGCAGCAGTTCTGTTTGTGCAGTGTCTCCGTATGTCACGTAAAAAAAAGAAAAAAAAAGAGCAGTCTGTTAATTTTATGATCTGTCACACGTTTGCCTTCCTGTGACGGGCAGCGGGCGACTGGGTCCGGACTTTCTTATCGCTCCATTCACTCCTGTCCACCTCAGCTAGACGGGAGTCACGTCACATATCTGGGAAGTGGGGTGGAATTGGTTTCCCTCTCGCTATCAGGTCAGCTCACAGTCGAGGAGATTCTTTCGATATTTTGGTACTGAATATAGCTCATGCTTGGTTTGTTATTTGCTAAACTTTAACTGTGAGAAATTGTTTTTTTTTTAAAGAAATTTCTGCATAATCTAAATCCATATTTATATGCAGATGATGTTGATGATTCACTCACAGCATAATTAAATTTAATAATAGTCCGAGGAACAATTCCTGGAATGTAATATTGTCTTGACAGCTATGATATCCTGTTGAGCATCTTCATTCATTGCAGTCACTTTACTTTGTGCTGGAGTGTGTGTGTGTGTGTGTGTGGGGGGGGGGGGCCTCAAAACAAGCTTTCATCAGGGGGAGAAATGAGAAAATGATCTACGTGACACTTCCTAAGCCTCCTGGGAAATGTTTCATAAAGCCAGAGGAACTGCGTGTGAGTGTTTGCTACTCATGCTTGAGTGTGTGTTGCTAGCCAGGGGTGCGCACGCAAAATTATGATGAAACACAATGACAATGAGTCTCGTGTTTAACATTATCACAAGTGTTTATATGTTCCAAGCAAAAGATCCAAATAAAGAAAAAAAAGAAACAAACCCCGGAGTTAATGGAGACCTTTCCATAACTTGGAGCGAGTTTATTTGAAAGTTATTACAATGTTTGCCTTGTGCTTCCCTGAATCGTTATCCTGAAAAGTCTACTGTTTACACAGATAACTTAGCTTTATTTACACATCGGCTCACTTCTATGGGGACAAGAATTTAAGATCTTTATCAAATCGGAAACATGGAGTCATGAAGAAACCCGAGCTTTGTAAAGATGATTTAGTAATCTTTTAATCAAATTTCTAGTCCTAAATAAAGACACTCTATCCATGTATCACATTTTGACAAACACAGAACAGGTGGGCCACTTTGATGTGCAAACGTGAAGGATGTCTGCCAAAGCTGGATACAGACACAGAAATCAGAAGGAGGCTTTGTCGTACAGTAAAAAACAAATATACCCACAAAATACAGAAGCTTAAAGTCCCGCACAGAGAAAAGGGTTTGCACATTTCTGGTGAATATTAAATGAATAGTTCAGTCATTTTGAAATGTTTTTTCTTTTTTTTTTTTTGAGTAAAACCTTTAAATAATTACTATATTACCTGCTGTAAATAGCTTATTAAACTACCTCATTTAGGAAAAACAGAGGACTGATGAGCTAATGGCTATAGTGAGCCAAATACCCCAGTGAGTTGTTGCCACTTTATTTCAACTTATCTAAAGTTTAAAAAACAATAGAAATTCTATATACAATGAAACACAAATCCTAAAATAAATGAAAGGCAGCAGAAGAAGAAAACATTCTCATAAAGTCAGTCTCCAAAATCTGCTCTTTTTGTTCACTTTTACATCACCATCCAATTTCCAATTAGCGGGGTTAATTACATTGAGTTGTATCAATATTACCATACACAAATACAGTAGCAGTTTGGTGCTCTTCAAGCAGGAATGACTAGAATATATGTAATGCAAACTGGTAGTGGTGTACAGGTTTAAAAAACAGCATTTGCTTGAACCAATAAGAACCTTTGCATATTTAAATTGTTTCACAAAAAAAAAACTTAATGTCATTAAGATGGTAGATATTTGCTTTGTAAGTCAGAATGTATTGCTGAGCTAACCAACTACTAAATTAGATTGATTTATTAAAACACCATCCATTTTCTAAATTTATAGTACTTTATGTTAAAGCTATTGTTTAAACTTGTACTATGCTGTCAGTTTCACATTCTGTCCTTATAAGAGCAGAATTATTATGAAATTCCTGTCAAATGTGCAACACCTTGAAATCCTATTTTTCACATTTCATTCAGTTGGGGTTCTATATAAAGTGGAACTGCAATGCTTTGGTTTGAATTCCTTCTTATTGTAACTCCACAAGCCCCTCTTTCACCCCTTTTCTAAGGTGTGTCGCAGGTAGTGTGACTTAATTAAAACAAAATATGAACCAAACAAAATATAAAGATATTTTTGCAGCACCAGAAGAGATTAAATGCAACTTTTCTGCACTCCTTGAGACTCCAAGTACACAAAATATATGTTTAATGACTGAAAAAGTGGATTTTACATATTTCCCCATTCAAGGCCGCATCAGCTTGGCTTTAGTTGCAATCAGACTTTATTTCTTCAAACTGAAGTTGTTCAAGAAGTTGTCCACAGCAAAGAAGATATTACTCATTTATAACCTGTGCACGAAAAAATAAAAAAACAAAATAAAGGCATTTCAAGATGTCCAAACTATCACTTTGAGGTGTGGAGAACTGCCAAGTGACAGAATTTGGGGCTTTAGAGTTGTATTGTTTTGGGCTTTGTTTGTGGAACAAATCAATATGCTGTCAGATCAGAGTCTGACCACTATTTCCAGGAGAGAAGGGAGTGATGATGTTTTAGCACACATTTATTTGATATGGCTGAACCACAGCTAACAAGACAACAAAAGGACCCCATAGCAGGAAGAGTTCCATCTTCCTCCCACTGCTTTATGAAAACAGAATGAGAAACCATATCAGGCAGTGGCTGGATAGATGGGAAGAAAGGTGAGAGCTCTCCCACTGTGGTTAGAATAGTTCCCACATACTGGGATTTCAGTGGGAGGACTGGGGCTTTGCTGTAGTTTGCCAAGTGTTTTGTTTGGGTCCACTGTTGCCTCTCAGTTTTCCCATAGCTGTTTAATTGTTAGAGAGAAACGAGATATGATTACACACTTCAATGGAGACACATTTGAAAAATTATTTGCAGCTTTTCAGCGAGCACTAGAGATGGTTTAATTTTTTTCCATGCGACTGATCCCTCGCATTGTTCGGTCTTAATGAAAAGCTCTGCAGCACAGACCCAGTGTCTCCAGAGGTTTCCAACCTTGTGAGACGGAATACTGATGTTTCCAGGTTTGGAATTTTGACGGATAAGATGTCTTCTATTCTGAAACTGCTGGTGCAGCAGACAGACACTACAAGAAAGACACTACAGGAAAGACACTCTTCACCTTCAGTGGCCTTTTAAACGTAAGAATGTTTGGCCGAAAAAAGGGGAAAAAAATATCGGCCGGCCAGTTCTTTAAACTTCCAACTAAATGTGAGGGGTGTGTGTGTGTGTGTGTGTGTGTAGGGGGGGTTGGCTTTAGAGGCCAGATGGAAAAATATGCCAGGCAAATAGAGCAGAAATTCTATTGTAGTGGGTAATGACTTTCTGCAGGATTCATGCTGGGAATATGAAAGGCAACCCCCAACAAACACATACACACACACACACCGCTCCACAAAAAAAATTATTTTTTTCCCCTTCTTCTCTGTCTTATTTTCCTTTTATATAATAAAAAACCAGCCAACACACAAAACATCAAAAAATTCAACTAAGCATAAATAATGTAAATATCATATATGTGCATACAACCAACAGTGACTAAGATGTCTTTCATTCATATTCCTTTGGGATTAAACTGAAGAGCCATATTTTTCCACCTTGCCTAAGCTACAGCAAATTAATATCATTGTGATATTCCCACAAAGTAATAGTTAAAACTCAGGCCACAGAGGGTAACCATCTGTGGTTGGACCAGAAACTCCCACTACAGGTGACCATTGGCAAAGAGGCACTGAAGACTTGGTGGATTTCAAAAGCTCAAGGGTTAAGTCCATGCCATGTGACCTTGGTTTATGATAATACAGATCCTACCTTTTTACTATCTATGTAAGAGATAAGAGATAAGAGAGCTTTTATTGTCATCATACTTTTTTCAAAGCACAACAAAATTGCGTTCGGATCATCTTATTCAAGAGTTACACACAAAACAAACATGGGGGAACAAGATGCCCAGGTCATTCGCAATACAAGTGCGCTACCTTTTTTTCCAGAATTAAACACACACTGGGGTAGGCGAGATAAAAAAAAGTGTTTTGACCCTACATTTTCACGTAAACAGAGAGTCACACACACAAAAAACCGCTCAGCGACAGGCAAAGTTGCAATATGGGGCTGAGGACAGAAGAGGGGGAATGACATTATAACTTGATTTAAAGCTCAAAAAAGTCAACAGTCTTTACCAACACGTCTTAATCATAGCAACAAAATTATGTGAATACATGATGTGTGACAATCGAGATGATTATTAATTCTCTGTATATAAGCTCTGTACTGTTTTAGCAGTTTAGTTCTAAGGAACATAATGAAACATATTCACGTTAACTCCATGCAAGACTCCACTGTACAGTTGTGCCTTCATGACCTCTTTTCTTCTGATGGGAGAATGAAAACAACCAGAGGGAAAGAGGGAAGAGGTTGTCATTACATTGGTTTGGGTGTTTCTTTTGATTTGGAAGAAATAGGTTCTGCATTAATAGAGTCATTCTAAGGCCCATCTTCTGCTTCAAAAGAAAGAAAAAAAAAAAACAAAGGCTGGGAAATAATAGCCGCAAGCACTTTCTTTGCACAGGCAGCATGTGACAGTTATACAGTACATGAATATAGGGCTGCTCGCGTGATACGGAGGTACTCATTTTGCAATGCAAATGATACCCCTATGTCAAACTCAAAGCATTATTTAGTTGATAGCAAGCTATTTATTGTAATCATAAGCTTGTATGAAAATGAGCACAAAAGGAAATCACACATTTAATGTAGCTGCCTACAAGTTCCAGGTGTTTTTCATGATTAGAAAGTTTTGTAATTATGAAATAAAACCCTGTCTATGTATTATTGGTGCCTACGCTCCATATGCACTGTGATATATTATTTACTTAACTGCATTTGTCAAGTGAAAACACTGCATTTGTTTACTCTGATTAAACGGCAACCCAAGTCGTGTACGTAATTGTGGAGTTTTTCAGTGTAAGGAAACAGATGAGCTTTGATGGTAATCAAGCTGAAATTAGCACAAAGCTGCAGTCACAGGTGCTAAGCCCTCAAATATAGATACAAGGGGCTAGCGATGCTGGCTGTATTGATTAGCTGTTAGCACTTTGTGCCACGCAATCAGCATTTCGTGAACCACTGGAATTAGCCGCATCTGCATCCACTCCTCCGCTCCTCGCAACATGGTCAACTAATCAGCCATTCAGACTTCAGGGAGGGAGGTAAGGGTGGGGGAGGGGTTTGATTGCCATGGGAAGAGCACTTTCACTTGCAGCCCCCCCAGCTCAAAGAGTTTGAGAAGAATGTCTTTGAGAATTGAGGTGTCTGAGAGTTGCAAATTGCTTCAGTTTTCCTGTTTGCACAAAGGAACTTAATGTGTCATGAATGGGATTTGTTTTATCTTTATTTTATTTTTTTGATGTGCCACTCATGCCTGGTTTACCAGCTTAAGTTCTCACCACTGAAGTGTTTCTGCATCGCTTGTCAGAGACATCACTTCTAAAATTAAATCCTGCGACAGTACCTTTGTCTTTTCACAGGAGATTTTAATGTTGCCCATCCATTTTTTTTCTTTCCCACTATTCGGCCTCCAGGGGAAAATTGCCGTTCTTTCCCAAGAAGTTGCTCTTGACACAGCTGCAGCAATCACAGAAAACTAAATGTCATTACAGCCCAACTGGACTACATTTTCTGCAACTTGTAAGTAGTTCCAATTCAGAAACTTGACCTTTGGAAAAACACAAGTTGCCTTATCTTTTTACAGAAGAAGCCTTCTGTGAGAGAACTAGTGATAGACTGGACGATAGACTAACTGAGGCAGATGATCTTCTATGTGGGCTTAAAAAAAAGGACAACAGTGGTGTAATGATGATTGCGATACACATCAGGCTGGCATCAAGTTGCATTACCTGAGAGGCTGGGAGAATAAAAAGAAGGCCCAAGACAAAGAATGCTGCATGAAACAAGCTGGGAAAAGCAGATCCTACACCTGACTCCTCCAGCCTGATTTATCCACCCTTTGCTTCACGTTTGTGGCACCACCTGAAAGATGCAGAGCAGCCCAACGACACACTGCGGGCTGTTCCCAACAACTGGGTATGCAGAGATGACAGCGGTAGACGGTGTAGCTGGTGCAGCTACGTGACAAGAGCTGGTGAAACATGAGCTCCTGCCACATCCCCAGTGTACAAACAAGACACGGCTGCAAGGGAAGACTGGGTGCCACAACAACTCCCCCTCTCTTGTTTCTTTCTTGTGTTATGGAGGATCTGGCCGATGCTTATCTGCTACTGTCAAGATAGCTTTCTCCATGTAGAAAGGACAAAGAGAAGAGCAAACAGGTCGATTGGAGTGCATAAAGAGCAGGCATGTGGATGTGAAGTTCTCTGAAGGTATTTGTGTGTAAATAGATACAGTTGTATTAAACATTCTGAAGTAATCAAGCAATAAATAAATAAAAATTATGAATAAAATTTGAAGAATGCATCTAACTACTGCCAGAAATCCCAGCACCCATTGGAACTTGTGTTTCTAAAAACTCAATTTTAGTTTGAGATTTTATTTTGTAATAATCTAAGCCAGGGCTGTCAAACTCATTTTCACTGAGGGCCACATGAACATTTTTGTAGCCCTCAAAGGGTCAACTGTGATTAATGTTGACATTTTGTGTTTCAACTAAATATGAAACATTGTCTAATTGCAAAGGCACCCCTAACCAAGAATAACTGAGCTCTATGTATTTCCTGCAAAGAACACTGAAAATAACTACATGTATGACTGACTAAATGTATAATAAATTAAACAGATCATTAAAAGTAAAAGTAAGAGGATTTTAAATGCTGCTGAGTTGTATTGAGTAGCTGCTGTCTTGATGTATGAATGCTCCCATTTTCCCACAGGGAATTCCCACTGGAGGTTAATTCCAGTTTAAATGTACTACTTGTAAGTAGGAAATTTCAACTCCCCAATATGGCAGCAAAGGTAGCCAGAGAAATAGGGAAATGGAGATTTTATACGGCAAATTTCACCATCTGCCAGCTACCTTTTGACTCCTTTGCACCTCCATACTGGTGGGATGACATAATTAAAGGTACAATTATCAACATGCAATATTGGAGGTGTAGTTTATCATCAATTCTGGCTTTAAAGCAGCATACGCTTATTTTTAGACATCTTTGAAACTTTTGTGGGCCACTTTTGGCTTGAGTTTGACACATAATCTAAGCTGACAAAATGTATATTTTTGGATGTTTCAACTGTGTACAAGTGTTAAAAGAACCAAGATGAAAAGCTGCTGCCAGTGGTTCATTACTGTCACCATGATAACCACACACCTGAGTGTTATTCCCTGAAAGAACTAGTAAACTGGCAAACAGAAAAGCCAAGTAGAAATAGGCTTTAAACAGTTTGATAATGACTTTTTGCAGACTAGTGTAAACTTCTTAAGGTCTCTGTTAAGAGTTCTCTTTTTCTAGTTTTGAAGAGAACATTTTGAGCTCAGATATGCTACAATGAAAGTAAATGAGAGTTTGTCTCGTTTGTCTCTATGTGGACCTGTGATGGATTTGCAAGCTGTCCAGAGTGTACACCGCCCCTCGCACAGTGACTGCTGGATATGACCCTGAGAGGAAGAAGCAGGTAAAAGATAATGAATGGATAGATGGATATTTACAGATTGCTGTTGCATTTTGTTTGTGCTTTTTTTTTAATTAATTTTGTACAGGCCATACGGTGGACTACAACTAAAAAAATCATGGCCTGCATTTTCTGATTGAAACACATGTTTTGCTATGTTTTGTTTGTGTTTATAAAGCTTGAGTAACAATAATTAACTGAATAGTAATTAGGGTGCATTAATGTATTGACAGCTGTGTGAGGATATATATATATATATATATATATATATATAATCTGTATGATCTATAGAATGAATTAAAAATGCACTTTAACATCCATCCATCCATTTTCTGTACACGCTTATTCCTTTCAGGGTCGCGTGGGTCACTGGTGCCCATATCCAGCAGTCACAGTGCGAGGGGCGGGGTACACCCAGGACAGGTCGCAAGTCCATCACATGAATTAAAAATGCACTTTAACATGATTATAATAATTTTGTTTAATTTTCAATGCCTCCATAATCACCACTTTATGAATGGTCTGTAGTTTAGTGAAGGCTGTCAGATGCACCAATAAGGAAAAGCTGTGTTTACATGCAGAGTTTGCAAAGGTTCAGTGTTGTCATATTGGCATTTATTAATGAGTCAATATTATAAAACCTTCACAACTACAGACCCCTGTAACAGCATTTCTCTAAAGACATCTGATGTCGGAAGCTTAAATTATCTTTTTTCTGGGTTCTCAGGATTTGAGAAGCTGCTGTAAATTGTGCCATTAAAAAAAAAAAACACTAACTGGTGTGCAGGGATGTATCAATGCTGTTTTGTGGTGTTCTTAAAAGAAGAGAAAAACAAAACGTTGGTTGTGAAACTAACCCAGTTCCACTTGGACGAAAAAATCTACATTACCGTTGTTACATTATTTTCGATCAACATTTTGTTAAGTTAAAGGTGATGTAAAGATATGTAATTTGTAATAGAATTTGCATTAACTACTAATATTTTTTTAACTGCAACAAACCACTCTGGTCTTAATCTCCCTCAGGTTAGCTGATAGTTTGTCAGTTTTGACAAAATTAAACAATGAGCCTGCTTCAAAAGCTATAACAGATAATGCCTGGTTCACACGGGAAGAGTTTAAAATTGTCGGCTGATTTTCAAAGACTGAGAGACCCCACTTATGATAAAAACTCATAGGATTGGCTGTACAGTGTGTTGTTCAGGCACATGGCAAAAACAACCAACACTCTGATGTCAGATGAGAAATCTTGAAATCCAGAGCACCTGTTCTCCTGTGTTATGTTATGTGTTCTTCTGAATGGGTGTTCTGAAATGTAATTTTTATTGTGCGCTGTACAATGACAATAAATGCCTTATCTTATCTTATCTTATCTTATCTTATCTTATCTTATCTTATGAGACCTGTCAGAATCAAACATGAGTTCAAAGTAAACAAACATGGCAGATGAGGAAGAAGCAATGGCGATAGTTTGTGGATTATATTTAACAGAGAAAAAAAAAACTAAAAAAAACTAAAACATAAAATGTTGTGTCCAATATCCACCAGACTTGTCGGTACTTCATGGCAGTTTTCTGTGTTGTCATTAAATAATAAATAACTTTTGCACAGATCCCCACTTCAAAAATATCTGAACTATCACTTTAGAAGCAGAGGTCTGTCTGTCTTGTTGTGGAATAAGATTAATATGTGAGACAATCTCTTTCATCTTGCTTTAACAAAATATATA
>JARVGW010000323.1:5484132-5502340 GCA_031762495.1 Anablepsoides rubrolineatus
TATATGATTGTTACATAAAAGAAAGTAAAATGTCAATTCAGAGATATTTTTGTGACCCATTCAAACTCATGTATAAATTATGTTTTCATTGTAAGATGTAGCTGAATTATACTGCTTCAAAAAGAGGTGTTTTATTTATTTTATAAGTATTGCCAAAATGTCATTATTTAGGTGGAATGCTTCTCAGTATGTTTTTATTATTATTATTATTATTATTATTATTATAATAATAACTAGATGCACTCAGAGAGTTAATGCGTAAAAGGAGATGGAAACACATTTGCTGAAAAAAAAAAGTCACAGACTTGTCACCCGACGTTATTCATCCACAACTGGTCCCAGATTGAGCTCCAAAGTTTTCATCAGTCAGATTCCACCGTGTAAAATGTCTTTTTTATTCCCCTTTTATGAGCTTTTAATGGTTTAATTATCATTATTGGTGCTTCCTCGTAAAGTCGGCTTGGCAGTTTTTTTTTTAAGCGAGTGGTTGAAGCAGCGTCTTAGCGCTTTCAGCAAAAAGAGACTCCTACGAACCTCTGAGCAATCACACAATAAAGTTGTTATGTGGAGGGGATACCTCACATGGTTGATCAGCTGTTCCCGCTGACCGGTACCGGTCCAGCTTCGGCTCGGCTGCAGAAGCAGCAGGACCCGCCCCCCGTCTGTGTCTTATTCCTGTAACATGAAGAGAATCGCATTTCTTTTTCTACGTCTCCAGACAGCAGTAACATCAGCAATACTAGTTGATAACAGAATAAATCCTGGGATGTGTAGTCCTAGCGAGTTTGCGTCTTTAATTTCTGTTTCCTGAGATGCGTCTGATGTAATGTTACAGCCTGGCTGATTCGTTCGAATTAAATGAAAAATTCCTGTATCCGCATCGTGATCCAGAACATCACCAAAATGTAATGGTGTGTTCCTTTGGCCAGTACCCACATGTGGTAAAAATGTCATGACAATCCGTCCACACGTGAGTAATTTTGTCCACAGACAGACAGACAGAACAACAGTCAGACAGACGCGACCAAAAACATTACCTCCTCCCTTGGCAGAGGTAATAATAATAAATTATTTTGGTAGATAATGTTTATGAGTGATTTTTTACAGAAAAACAACAAAATCTTACTACAAAAAGCATTTACTTTGAACAAATCTGAGATACAGTCTTCATTACTCCCACAGCAGTATCACTCACAACTCACAGAAATTACTTAGACATATTGTTGACTTCAAAATACTCTCAAAACATCTTAACCTGAAAAAACAAACAAACAAACAAACAAACATATTTATAGTTGTTCCTTATAGAACTGATATGGCGCCCTAAAGTTTTAGGTTGTTTACAGGTTGTAGTTGTGCTCAGCTCCACATGCCAGTTTTAATGTGTGTTTATAATGACTAAGTCTAAAGCATAAAGTCACTTGTTTGTTTTACCAAGTTTAACTCATCTGGGTCCTTGCATCAGTGCTGTCTTTTTTAATTACATTTTTATTTGTAATATAACAGTTTTACTTTCAACTTCATTCCTTAAATACTGCTTCAATTTCATTCTGAACATTTTTACTTTAATCTTGACATTGCAATGTTAATCTTAAAACTGGGAAACTAACAAACACAAACTGTTTTTCTTTTTTTTTTTCCTCCAACGTGACCCTAATATGCCATCCCACTATTGAATAAAAATGATGTAACTTTACAATACAAATGCAAGCTAAAAATAGTGTCTGCAGAAAAGAACGCCATTCAACTCTCATGGGTAATGACATCTCTTGCCTTTAGATTTTTTGGTCTATTTTTTTACATTTTTTCAATGATGCATTTTTACTTTTATTCTAATTTTAATGATTGTTCATTCTTATCTCTTTGTATTGTATTTTAGTTGATGTATATCTTATTGTAAATTTGGTTTTTAAAAGTGTTTTAGAAATATAGATTTATTCACCTTCTAGAACAACCCTCCTAGTAACCCTGAAACAGTCATTTCCTCATTAAGCTGGGACATGTCCATACTGTGTAGCAGTATGTTTGACAAAGTTCCTGAGGTGTTTACTAAAGCAGGTGGACCAACACAGCAATGGTTAAGACAGCAGATGATGTATAGGTTTGGGACAAGGTGAACTCCATTTGTTTCTCCACTCATTGCAGTCTTGCTCGGTTTACGGTCACGGTTGAGTGGGGAAAAACGTGAGCATGGGCGGTAATTAAGGACCCCGCTTATTGAATTTCACACTTTTCAAATTTAGATTTATCACCCAATAGAACGTGGCCCTGCTGCCTGCCTTGTGAGGCAGCTGAACCCAAAAGAAAAAGAAAGAAAGCAAGAACAGTGACTATTAAGAAAATAACTCTTCTGATTAGTATTATAGCACATAATTCCCAACTTTTGCTTCAGTTTTAAGGCCTATTAATTAAATACATGCAACTTTCTGATGTTTACATTCACTTCCTCTTATTGGCGAGCAGCACATAATAATGAACTGTAACTCTGGTTTTTCATTGAAGATAATTGCTGTGTTCTAAAATGGTCACTCAGTAACCTGACCAACAACATCGCCATGGAGACTGTAATTATGTACATCATGATGTGAGGGGTGGAAATAGGCATGGAGGGAGGGGGGGGGGTGTTATGCTGTGAAAGCATGTCAGTAAATATCAGAGCTTGAGCCCTGCAGTAAATAACGACTTCACTACTGCACTCTGTTTCCTGCTGAAGCCTTGCTGTCTCTCAGATAGAGTTGCCAAGGAAACAGTGAATGAAATAAATCTACAGTTTCATGTCAGAAAGTTGAGGGAGCCTCTGACAATCAAGACCAGAACCTGTAATCAAACCTGAAATTATTAGTGTCCTGCAAATATGTATATAACAGTAGCAATAAAACCACGATGCCATAAAAAAAATATATCTGCAAATATGTAGAATGTGTTTTTATTATTTATTGTATATGTGTGTGTTTTGCTACTTTGAAATGAACAATTGTTTATACGCTTTGTCAAGTAACTACTTTATTTAATGCACAAAATTGAAGTACTGTTACCTCCTGGCAGAAATGCATCAATAGAAAAGAACAACCTGGATTTTGTAATACCTCCATCTCATCCTTGCATGTTTGCTTCGTGTTTAGGTGGCGTCTAGAGATGTGTTGATGGAAGAAAAAAATGTCACATCACCTCTTCACGTATAGCAAACAAACTTTGATCTTGAGGAACATCAAGCTACCATGAACTTAATGGTTGAGTTGAAAAATTCTAAAGGATAAATTTAGCAACTTTGAAACAAAACAAATGCTTACCGCTATATATTGTGTGTTATGAAGAAGAGACCCAAAGTTATGCAATCTCATGCTACACTGTATGAAGTTTTTATTTACACTGCCGTGGTAGTGTGGAATTTTTGTGGCCTTTTTATGTGTAATAAGTGGGTTTTCTTGTGTGGTTCTTTGTGTTTATTTAGCTCCTTTTCATGGTTCCTTGTTATATGTATTATTTTTTGTTTCGACTCTCTTCTATGCCATTTTTAATTTCTCCCTCAGTTTGTTTTACTGCAACGTCTTCCACTCCCTCATGTGTCTCCTGACTGTGAGTGTTTTATAAAGTATCTCAGTGATACCTGAGTAAAATATATGTTATTATTTGTACTTAAATATCTGCATATTTATCTTTGCCAGTTCTTCTTCATACATATGTTTATTTGTCCTGCTGGAGTGTTATGTGATTTGCGTAATGTTCAGGTGTGATGGATCACTAAATGGTAAATGAACTGAACTTTTATAGTGCTTTATTAAGTCCATATGGACCCCCAACTGCTTACTAACAACCAAGCAACTACTTTCTACTTCTTTCATTTTTATAAGCTGTATGAATTAAACAGTACATATAATTGCATGAAGATGTAAAGAACATAAGTACAAGGTTTGCTGAAAAATATTTACTTAAGTAAAGTATAGATAACCAAAATTTCTAAGTAACAAAGCATTTGTACTTAATTACTGTACAGCTCGGTCTCCTGTTCTCTGTTCAAACTCTCCTGAGTTTCTGTAAGTTTTTCCTTTTCTATTTACAATAAATATGTTTTGTTCCCAATTTCAAACAGATGCAAGAGTAAAGATGCAAGAGTAAAGCTCCAAAGAGGACTATAGGAAGAAGAAAATGTCCAAGAAGTTGGTGAGTGAGACAATAGCCGTGTTTCCATCCAATTTTAATTTTAAGCAAATTTTAACAATTTAGCAAAAAGGAAAAAACAAAGAAATGTGAATCAAACGTGTTTCCATCAACTGGCTTGAAGGGAATCAATTATGTCAAACGCATGCATGTAGTAAACAGGAAATAAAAGTCGCAAAATTTACAGGGTCCACACATCTCAGGATTATGGAGTGAAGTTATCAGGAATGTGTTGCTTCAATCGAGAAAGTTGTAATTATTCTGTCATATCAACTAGTTCTGGCAATGTTATATGCTGTCTGGAGATATAGAGAAAGAAATGTTATTCTCTTCACGTTACTGGAATACTGAGAAGACGCAAACAGTGGGAGGAGGGTCCTGCTGCCAGTCGCGGCTGCAGCTGACCCGAAACTGGTACCAGTACCGAGGAACAGCTGATCTTTAATAATAACACGTGAGGTAAATATTTGCTATGTCACAACTTATTTGGCAAAAGTGTTTTCATCTCTCCTTTTAACTCTTTTTCGAATTAACTTTTATGTGAATCAGAGGAAGTTTTTACGAATCAAGCCATTTCCATTCACCTTCTCTGATGCGATACTTCAAAATGCGCATCAAGAAACGTTAATGGAAACACGGCTAATGGCTTAATGGTGAAAGAAGCCTAAAGTTTGGACATTACCAAGGCTCATGACTAAAAAATGCAGGTAATACAAATAGACTGCAACAAAGTCACATCAAATGAAAATGCCCCAAAGTTACACAAAGTCAATGTAGCATATACCATGCTTATGTCATAGTATGCTATAACCCTCCAACCTTTCAACCCAACACATAATGCATATTATACTCAGGATACATAACATGTACAAATTTTTCAACATACATTTATTTCATTCATGTTTTTATTCACATAAAAGCAATTTCAAAATAAACCAACAAAATGTGACAAACTTTACAACAGTGAGCTATTAGCATTAGCCTGTTTGTGTTCTATTTGTTTTGTAGTCATTACACGTTGCATCCTTGCCCTTAATCCCACCACCAGCATGGTTTAAGCCTCCCTATTCTTCACTCATTAAAGATGCATTTCAAGGACCATGGAAATGAAACATCACCCTGCAGACAACTAGCATATCATGCATCTTGATACATTCACCACATAACTCTGCTTTTGTGATCTGAGACATTGATCAGGGAAATGGATTAGTTGATGTGGTGCAAAACATGTCCAGTATAAACTATCAGCACAATAAATGCATGGCTGAACTACAGCTTGTCAAAAAAATACATAAATAACTCGGTTACATTCCGGTTCTAAAAATCTGAACATTTCAGGGCTTATTTTTGGTGCTCCTTTGTAGCCTCTGATGTTGCATCAAAGAATTTTCAGACTGTCACAAACTATTTTCTATTGGTGGACTTTTTTTCTTTTGAACAACTATTTTTTGCTGCTGGCTCAACATTGATCAAAGACTCCCTGCATGCCTTCTTCTGAAGTGGTTTTCTACTGGATCATATTGTAATTTAAACATTTGTGCAGGTGTTGTAAAAAACAACAAAATATGAAGACAAGTTATAATTGTCAAGGCAAACAGTAAAAGTAAGAAGTGTCACTTTTTACCTACTGCCTGCACCACTAGTTTCTAGACAAAGTAATCAATTTTGTGTTTTATGTTCTTGTGATCTAGTTTTTAATTATTAGCTTTCCACATACAGTATATGTGTATTTCCTGGCTTTAGGAGCACACTATTCACAAATAAAAGAAAATGAACCTTGTTTGAAGCTTGTTTAATATGTATTATTTGTAATGTCCATTTTCCTGCAGGTACAGTGTCACCATTCAGCTAAATCAAATAATAAACTGACATGATCTGTGCTTCTTGGTTATTTTGATAACCTTTTGTGAGGTTTACTTCCTGTTTTTGATTATTTTATTTTTCTGTTTTTCTTAACCACCAGTTTATTTTTCATTAGTACATTTTTGTAATCAGTTCCTGATCCTCTGTTCGTCCACACCCTCCTACACCTGTTCCTTATTAGTCTCAGATGCAACCTTGCTTGTTAGTCTCACTGTTTTTATTCTATTGTTTATGAAATTGCTAAACTTTATCTAAAAATAAATTACAAAAAATAATACTAATCCTAGATTATAGTTTGAATCTTCTCAAATTAAGTGAAATAATTTGTCAGTGCTTTAAGAAAATTGCACCTGGTAAGACTTCTTGAAATAAGAAAAAATCTGAATAACAAGATTAGTAATCTAACACATTTTGCTCTTGCTATCAGTGTCAAAATAAGATCAAAAATATGTTTTGGCTGGATATAAGACTGTACCACTTGGTTAGATGGAAAACATTTGCAGTGCACTACTCTTCAGTCTAGCATTGTGTGTGCTTATGTCACGCCTTGTCTGGTTCTCCTTCGTGTTCTTCTTATGTTATTTTGTAAGTAGTTGCTGCTGTGTAAGCAATTTGTTTAGTTTTACTGTTGTATTTTTTTATTTTTGAGCTTCTCGCATCACTCTGTATATCCAACTCTCCACAAACCATGACAAAATCATGTTTATGCCCATTGTCTGAAACACAGGCTTGTTGTTCTAAGTTGTTCTATTTATTATTGTTTAATTGCATTTGGGGATGAATTCAATAAGAATGTTTGCATTTGTCCAGCTGACTGAAACCTTAATTTGTTTTGCACATTGCATCTAATTACCTACCGGTAATCACATTACTGATTACCTGTTTCTACAGCAGTCACAATGATCCCACTCCCAATGACCAGAGATTAATAACTTAATTTTACAGCTTGATCACTTCTCTCAATTCTTGTCTTCAGGCACACAAGTGCCACTAATGGTGCTGATGTGACAAAAAAACAACGAGGCTGGGGTACTTCAGTGCTCTGAAATCTCAACCTTTTGAAAGATTAAGCACAGGTTTCTGTTTTATTCTATTTTATGTTTAAATTATCTTATTTATATTCAAAACCTGCAATATTTCCCCATTTAAAAAGGCAAACATAAAAGATAAACTATTTTTGATAAACTTCATTTTCAGTGTCCTGCCTAAAAGCACCTGTTTTATGCTTTAAATCAACATTATTTGAAAAATAAATTTGACAGAATTTTAATCTCAAATCATAAATAATAAAAAAAAAACTTGATTCACAATCCTGCTAGAATCCATATCTGTTTTCTTTAAACCTCAGTTATGATTCAGTGGTTTGCAGGCAGGGTGTCTGCTGCTGTACTTAGTAATGTTAATGTTTGTGTCTTTGGCACATGTGCAGCACCTGTACATGTTCTTAGTGAACAAAAGTTACCACCTTCCATTCTTCAATTACCCACCAACACCTGCCAGCAAATTCTTAAGTTCATCTATAATGAATCAAGGAGTTGCTAGCAGAAGATCACTTCAGTAAGCAGGCCTCAAACAGGCCAGCATGCCCTGGATCTTGTCCCGGAGAGAGTAATGGGGAACCCAGTGACATGGATGGGGAGCTCAGGCAGCACTAAGCTGCTCAAATATTGATCAGAAGAGCTGTCTATAAGCTGGTTAGTCTCAGTCTGGCAGCTGGAAAACACTGCACAACAAAGAATGAGAGAGAAAAAAAAAAAGATAAAGGATTTTCCACAATCCACTGGTAGACGCTTCTGCTTGTATCACAGTAAAAAAAGGGAGACATCACCAGTGTACTGATGTTTTGTTCAGGTCTACTAAGGAACAGCAAGTCCCCAAACTCTGGAGCAGGGGAGAATAGTTAATCAGTGACATCCAAAAGGCCATTTAAAGGCATTGCAAGGCATTGGGATTTATAAAAAGACCAATGTGTCATCATGGGGTCTTAAAGTCAACCTGCCATAGTTACATCTCTCTGTTGCCAAAAGAGGTAGTAGTAACAAAGACATAATCATTAACATATAAGAAATAAACCAACATTACTGCTTGATCATGTGATGTAGTGATGACTGGCAGTTTCTGTAACCAATCAGGCACTGCATTTGGAATAGGAAATGTCCAACACAATAGTTTGTTGACACATGGTAATGGCCCACAACTCCTCTGGTTACACAATTACAGATAGATTTTTAAAAACACACACTAGCCACGTTTACATGAGCAAAATTATTTGATCGGATTGAAATGCATTCAGATTAAATAATCTGAACGTAATGTTTGTGTAGGCACAAAATTAATTAATCCAATCATGACAAGCATTTCCACACACCAGGTTTTCAGAATGGAAGTACTGACGTGCAGAGTTGTAAGCTTTTCCTAAAAATTACCAAAGAAGTTCTACTTCCATGATGAACATAAACAAATGTTCTGTGACTTCTGAGTTCCCAGAATGGACCAGTGTGAGGTTTTAATACCGGTGGGTACGTTACTGCTCTCCATGTTTCCTACACTTTCAACCATTAAGGCATTTGATAATTTTGAGCTCTTTCAAAGTTTACAATATAAATGCTGTATCACTAACCAACCAATTTTACTTCTCTGGCATACACTACCCCATGAATCCTGGCATTGTCATCTTGGAATATGGCTGCCATCAGGAAAGAGAAAAAAATCATTGATGGAATAACCTGGTCATTCAGTATATTCAGGTAGTCAGCTGACCTCATTCTTTAAGCACATGCTGTTGCTAAACATAGACCTGACCAACTGCAGCAAGCTCAGATCACCGCACTTAGTTAAATCCAGGTGGCGACTTTTTTTTTGGCTGGGCAGTGTATCAGCACAGTACACAAGCACAGTCAGGTCAGTTTTCCACACCTGGAATAACATGATCAGAATAAGTGTTAACATGCATGCCATTCAAATTATCAATCGGCATAAACCACCACTCTCATTGAAATTACAAATTAATTCCGATCAATCAGAATCAGATAAGAATATTCCAATTTGGTCGTTTACATGACAATGTAAACATGTAGCTGTAGTCACAGGATGTGGCCAGCTCAGATAGTAGAAGAGTACAGTAACTAAGTACATTTACTTTGTTACAGTACAAGCTGAATGGAAGTCGGGGCCACCAGTAGAATATACAATTTTATTTATTTATTTTTATTTTACCATTGTTTAACCAGGCAAATCTCATTGAAATCACAGATTTCTTTTTCAAGGGAGGCCTGGTCCTGAAAGCACTCTATTGTACACATTTGTGTGCTGTGGGGGAAACTGGAATACCTAGAGAAAACCCACACAAGCACAAGGAGAACATGCAAACTCCACACAGACAGACCCCAGGTCCAAACAGGGGATTGAATCCACAAGTTGAAAGAACATTTTAAAATGTTATAATAATATATATCATGCTGTATATTTGATTTGATCCAGTCAGAGGGGTTGTAGGCCTATAAGAAAGGAGAGTCACCTTGTTCTAAATAAAAAATGTTATTATGTAAAATTTAAGTTCTAACTCAGTAAGTACTTGGCATCGATACTTGTATTGGTGAGTATCCAAACTGAAGATCTCGTACTTGGTTTGAGAAAAACTGGTATTGAGATGTCTATAATTGTAGAGAATCAAGACATTTATATATGTGATAACTTAGTGTACTACCCACAATGTGCAGATCATTCCACAGATACCAACTGCTCAGAATAAATAAGAAAATGCTGTCAAACAGGTAATTTAAGCCATGCTCCATAGTGTTTGATATTCAAAACAGACCGTCTCTGGTGCTGCAACTCACTTGGCCAGGTCCATAATTAGTCTGAACTTTGTGATGAGCTCAAACTTTTACTTTGCCCAGGTAGTCTTCCCAGATGCCAAAGCCAATCTCACTCTGACTCCTTTCCATACTCTCAGATCCTATTTGGATGACCGCCACCGATTCCCTGCTTGTCCACGCGGCATCAGGTGCAGGGCTGATTTTCGACTCATCCCTTGCCCAACTTGAATTTTTTGTCCTGCAGGCCCTCTGTGAATGACGGATGCTGGCCGAGCATTACTGCGCTGCCAAAAATTTCTGACAAGAAGTGCAGATGCAGAGAGTGATACAGGGTCCTCTCACCCCACTGGCACAGGTCCCTACCCAGCCATCTGGTGACTCTGCAGTCAGTGCCAGTCTCTCACTGTGACCGCCCACAAGCCTGCAAGACATGCCCCTTCACTGACACGTTCGGCCGGCTTCTTCGAGATCACCCACCTACACCTCCTCACCTACTCTTTGCCAACTGTGTGCTATCTGCTAGCCCAGGATCTAACCCGAGAGACGCTGATGAGCTAACATGCTGTAGTTGCTTAGAATGAGTATCTGCTTGGCAGTGATGTAGAGAATAATTGATGTGCGCTCAGACGGACTGTCACTTTGCCTGTTTGAGAAAAGAGGGATGTCAATAGAGCAAAAATGGACCAGTGACTTTGTGTCGCCTGCTCAAAGCAGGACAGACGTGATCATGCAGAAATGTACGTCAGTCTTCCTTCTGTCAATCAATGTTGGGCTGAAAGAACTCACCCGATCGAAGCCGCTGAGAGCAAAAGATGAAGGTGCTGATTTGACTGATGATATTTCAGCAAACATTAGCATTTTAGCCGCTTCTTTGTAAAGCCCATCAGTATAACCGTCTGCTTCTTGTAGACAGCCGGTACTTTTCTCTAGCCTTTAATTTTTCTTTTTTTCTGCTTTTCATTTCATTAACTCAGATGTCAGCTAAAATGAGCAGTTGTACTTTGCTTGTTTACTTCCCAACCCTCCTTCGACATGGACAGTACATCAGAGGAGCTATTGTCTCCTTTCTCTCTCTCTCTCTGCCCACCTGAATGACTTGTGTTTTCAAAGGAGACATTGTTTAGGATTTGACACAAGAAACAACTAAAATCCATTCCTCAATCTTGTCTCTGACTTGGTACCCATAGTTAAAAAGACAAGATGAAAGAAAGGCTAAAATGACACAGAAGATCAGTTTTCAGTTTCTGATCTTTTTCAAAGTGAAACACATATTTTTCCACTTTTGTTTTTTCATTGGAGCACTTTCATGAAACACGTTTGTTTAGAAGACTTCTAACCACATCAAAACTTTTAAACAAACTAATTTGAAGCTGTCTTGTGAGTCTTGTCTGGGGGAGAACTTGACAAAGAGACATATGTTGTCCTTTTACTTAAATCTTGTTGTTACTGAAGGGGTGAGCAGGAAGCCCAAATGATAAATGTGTGTCAGTACAGTGCAGAAACCTTCATGCAGACGTTTTGCTCATAAGCATGAGACTTGCTGACTTTCACAGTCTTCAAACGGGGGTTAACCGTGCCCAACAGCACGTTCTGCAAACCACAACGGCTCTTATCTGGCAAGTCCTAAGCATTTCCAGAAGTTCTATCTGTTCTGTTGCCAGGAGTCTAATCAAAAACTGTTGAATGTCTTCATGGTCAATTCTTCAAATGTGTCAGTTTTTTCTACTGTATTTCCTAATTCTGTGCTGATGAGTTATATCAATCCAAAACCTGATTCAGAATCAGAAAGCTTTTGTATGGCCAACACATCTAGATGCAGAAGTTTGCACAAACCAACACTTAACAGGTCATCTAATGAGATCCCAGAATTCCAGCTCCCATAACTCTTTATCTTTCTGCTCTCCAACACAACATGCATCTAACCCTCTCCTTAGAGATAAAAAGAAAGGAGCCACATGTAGACATGCATTTGCTCACTTACCAACATGGAGATAAATGTGCCCCCTCCGCACACCCCCAACACACACACTCCCTGTCTTCTCCCTTTTAGATAAAGGCTAGCACAGATGAAAGCCCAAAAGAAAATTCACCAGGGCTGTGCATTTGTTGTGTACGATAGCATCAGCATGGACAGAACAATACAGCTGCACAAGGAGGGCTCAAGAGGAGCACTCACAACAAACGCAGTTCAGAAGGAACACAAACACACCGATAGATTCATCAGCAGCTTTGGTGCTTCTGAACTCTTTAATCTGAGGGAAAACTGTAATCTTGCATTAGTTTGAATGGTCTTTGCTTCACTGAGAAAAGGTTTGAGAAACTAATGGTGTGGAACAGTCAAAACAAATAGTAGATTTGACTTAGAGGAATGTGTTTAAGAGACTGATATTGATCCAATCCTCAATTCTTTTTCTACTTATCCATGGTCGAGTTGCAGAAGTAATAATACCAAGAGGGAAACTTAGGACATCCTTCTCACCAGTGACACTCTCCAGCTCCTTTTGAAGGATACCATAGCACTTCCAAATCAGAGGATATAAAATCTCTTCAGTGAGTTATAGTTCTGCTCCAGGGTATAATCCCATTCGGTTGTGCAGGAGTCATCTAATTAGATAATCACCTCAGCTGACTCCTTTGTATTCAGAGGAACAGTGGATCTATACCAAGTTCATCCACTGAGCTTACACTTTATTTCTAAGGGTAGTATCACAACGCCAATCGGAGACTAGTTTGAAAAAGGAAATTGCATGGGAATCTCTAAATTGTCTTGAAACATATGAGGAGAAGCTCTGTTATATCACATAGCAGAGGACATGTTCAAAATAGTCATTGATTTGTCATAGGTGTCTCAAACTTGTCTTAGACTCTTCTTAATATAGTTTCCCTGATTTTATAAATCTATAACTGAATTATAACATCTGCACAGAAGCTCTCCTTATGATAGAAAACCTTAGGGCTTACAGCCTTTAATGTTCAGATCTAACCACATGAATTATAAATACTGGTTCAAAAACAAGCCTAGATTTGTCTTTATATATTTCAAAATTGTATTACAGGACATCCAGAAATGTAGATGCCAAGATCTATACAAAGTAAACCATTAAAATTCAATGGGGGCAGCAACATATTGTAAAGATTTTTGATGATTTTCAGAAATTTGCTGCCTACAATGAAACTGTGCAGTTTATTGTGCTCTATCTGACAACTTCAGTGAGACTAACTGAAACTTTGACTACTTTCATGCAATTTCAGCAGTCACAGCCATGTAAAAATAATAATAATAATAAAAAAACCTTTAGACTAAGCTCAGCCATCATATAGCCATCACATTTCAATTTCCAGAAACTTGTTCTTTTGGTCATGGTTCATATCTCATGACCATAGATTAGGGTTAGACTAAAGATGGACAAGGAATGTTATATTTTTACCATGACAGATTAGAGTACCACCATTATTATTGTGAACAAAGCTCTGATCTATTGGTCCAACTCTTGCTTCACTCTATCATCACTTGATAGCAGACCTCCAAGATACTCAAATACCTACTTCAGGCAACAACTAACTCCAAACCAAGAAGGAGCATCATCAGTGTAATGATAAGCAGCTGTTGGAAATATGCTCCTCCCTGCCAGAGATCACAGCATAAAGACACATAAGGAACTAAACAATTCACAAGAAGATGAAACCTTGTCCATGAAAACCACAGAAGGAATGAAAAAAAAAAACAATAGAAAGCTTTTACAGAGTCCAACTCACACCTGGTTGAGCTTGACTGTGTGCCAAAAATGACATCTAGATCAGTTTGTCATTACTTTGTCTTCAGAGTGTAATTACTTGATTTACCACATCTGTTTATTGTGCAACATGTTTAAAAGACATATTAACAAAATAATTACATTGTGTATGGCTACTGCTGGTACTTTTGTGCTGGTTAATAAAACTTTAATCTAATATCTGGACAGAATACAAAAAAACTATGAATTCCAAATGGGTGAAACAGAAGCCTATTTCATCCACCCTTAAGGGTAGTTTTATTTATTAATTTTTTTAGAGTAAAGCTTTTACACACAATAGACACCTTCTGAGGTGATGCTTTTGCAGCTCAGCCAAGTCGTTATCTTATCAGATTTGATTTGTGTGCGAGCTTCTGGTAGATCTCAGGAAAAGCTGTGATGTCTTAATTAAAGATGAAGAGCAAAAACTAAACAAAGTTATCAGGTGCTAACACTTGTTGTAAGCCTAAATCTTTCACCACTGAGGGAATTGAAATATTCACTGAAGCATTGGATAATCTACTAATTATGAACACCAAAAAAAATGCATGAATACAAGCTGTCAAAAGTAATTAACATTGCCGTCATCTAAACCCGTGAATTTTCAGAAATATATAAGGTTGTAGATGAATTTTAATATGAGCCTATGTTGCTGGTGAGTGCTTGTAGGAGATAAACAGTTCTGTTACACAATCATTAATTTACATTTATGTGCTGTCACTCAACGAAATGAATCACGAACAGTTAAACATATGTTCACACTACATATCAAAATTGATTTTCAGGTCTCAGAAACATGTTGGATGAGGAAGACAGGGTGAGGCAACTGGAGATGAAGAAATATGGCAAAAAGAATAAATTTAACAAACATAGACCAACCAGGAGATGTCAAAGAAAGTATTTTTCCAGAATTTTAACAAACCTAAGGGATTGAATTATAGTTATTGCAAATGAAATGTTCACAGAAAAGTGATTTATCCATATAAAAGGCATAGCTGTTGGTTTAGATTTGTTATAGAAATCTGGCACAAATGCCTGACTTCCTGCTGCACGACTCATAAAACATGAACGTTCAAAACAAGACTTCTGTGTTTCATTTGATCAACACAACAAACCAACAATGTAAATCTAATACTCTGAGCTTAATTCCATTTAGACCTAAGATTATCTGAGCACTTCGAACAGCAGTACCTATTTGTTATCAGATCTTGATGTTTTAAAAATTACTATCCTCTGAATATTTTTAAGTCATTGTAAATGTTAGCCTTGCAAAGAAATTTTAATTACCTAGCTTATAATAGGTTGTTCAATCAAGTCTTTTTGGATAATAATATGGTTTTTGTTACGGCTTTTCTTTTTGAGAAACTTTGTCCTAAAGTAACTTAAAGGAACTAAAAACTAATTAGACAAAACAGAAGTGTTTGTAGTTTTGTTTTGTTTTTTTTTTTTAACAAAAACGACCCGTATGAACTTCGACCTAATCCCTCTGTTTATGGGAGTCGTTTTGACAAAGGAATGTAGTTTAATCAGTGGAGCGAACTTGGCTCAGTTTGACAGAAAGCTTTTGAAACTAATTGAATGTCGTGAGGAAATATTTGAAGTCTTATTTTGGACCGAGACCCTTTTCATTTTCCAGCAAGGTTAAGTTTGAGTTACAGCCCCAGTAATAGACATCCTTTAAATTGATTACTACTTTTAAACTCTGAGACACAACTTCATGTGCTTCACCAAACTCCATTTGCACAGATGGCCAACATTCTTCTTCTTCTTCTTTTTTTAATTATAAAACATTTTTATCCATGTTTTCATTCCAAATAATACAACAAATTGTAGATTTCTAATGCAGTAGCATAATGTTGTGATAAAGTTAATAATTTAATTAAACTAACTGTTGTATGTTACATATAGTTATGAATTTACAATTATATTCAAAAATAGCATAAAAAACAATTGTGAATTTTCTCAATTTAACTTTAATACTCTAATATTTCACATTTTCTAATAAATTTAATTATATTCAAATTGCATTAATTACTGTAACCAGGAATAAAGTTTTATATATAAATAAAAACATTAAAATGGAGGGTGATAAACTTGTCCGGCTCATTTTAATTGAAATGTTTTTTATAGCGCTAGTTCAGAATATATTTTTATATATTTTATTACTGTCATATAACCTTGACGTAAAATTTGATTGAAAAAAAGTAATAGACTTACACAAAATACTCCATGAAGCTCAATGGAGAAAAAGAAACATTTTTAAAAATGTACAGCTAAAAATGGCTTTGAAGCTTCAACCAGCAGAAGCCACAAGTGTCAAATCATTTACACATGTTCTGATAACCCACAGAACCAACAGCAGAACAACACCTCTAAGCAGTAAGCAAGTGTCAGCATCAAGACCACACAACTCTCTCCACAGGTCAGGTTTGTGGAGAATTACAGATCAGGGTCCAGTTGACCTGGAAATAAAAAAAAGTAACAAAAATTTATGACATGACATAAAAACAAATATCACACCTGATCTAATCCTGCATTTTACTTCAACCATTACACATTTTGTGGTAATTTTTAAACTTGTACCTGACAAACAATGTCAGGCACAGATGTTGACGGTCTCATATCTTGTGATCCAAGTTTATTCTAAAGCTGATGTATACTGTAAGCTTGTGGTTCGACTGGAATGACTCTTTACACAGAATCTGTGAAGTGAAAGCCCACAGATGGTCATCCCTATATTCTTATCATATACTAGCTTTAGGTTGAACATTTGTTTTTTGGACGTTTTCAAACCTGTTTTGTTTTGTCTGAAGTCCGACTTTGGATTGCTGTCACCCTTTGGCTCCATTCTTCAGGGAAGAAGTGAACACAAGGATCATTCTTTTTAGTTTTTTTAATTATAAGCATTTTATCCATGTTGTCACTCCAAATAATACAACAAAATGAAAACAAGCACAGTTTACTATATATGCAGCAAAAAAGTAATGACATTTGTGTTTTGTAGATTATTTCTTTGTTGTAACAATGCTTCTTTGTGATAAATCTTATACTGATGAAAAGCCTGTTAAGTTCCATTTTAAATGGGGCCACATTTGTAAGGAACATGCATTTGTGGGATGAGCTGTAGAGCTGAGTACACGGCTTTAGAATAAACTTGGATCACAAGCTGTGAGACTGTCGACATCTGTATGCCATCAGTTGACAGATACAGGTTTAAAAATTGCCAAAATTTCATGACATCTAAATTAGATGGTCATCTATTTGAGGTTTTTATTATTTAACAGAAATTTTGAAAGAAAAAAAGAGAAGAGTGAGTAGAGAGAGATTTAACTTTCACAAACAATCAAAAAAAATTTTTTAAATAATACATATTTGCTAAAACTGAATTAATTCCAATGTTTAAAACAATACAACTTGATGTGGTTAATTAGGCTCATCTGAATAACTCACAAAAGGGATCCAGATTACCTGAGCTCTGAAATCTGTAAGGGGATGAATATATTTGCAGAGCATCATGTTTTGGGGTCAATTAAATTAATATAAAAAACTGTAGAAAAAAATGAATGCTTAGTCAGTTTCAATACAATTTGTTGTTTTCAACTGCAAATTCAAAATATAGTGCAAAAAAGTGACAAAAAGTGTCCCAATAACAATTGGATTCAATCTTGTTCTGTCTCAATCTGACACACACTCACACACATATACATACAGTATACACATACATAATATAAAAGTATGTAAGTAGGACTCTACCAGTGGTGATTGTGGGTGTAACAGCAATCAGCCAAGAGTCCTTGGAGTGTTCTTGTCCTCAAAATGAGCTAGCCCACCTCTTGTCATTTCTTTGTATGACAAACAACATCTTCAGAAAACACACTCAACAATCAGCATTTTTTATTTATTTTTTGTACAGCTTGATGTTTTAAATAGCTAGTTTGTGCTTTGTTTTGCATCTGCTGTACATCAGCTTAGAAATTTGGCTGTTGCATATTGATCATTAGAGGCAGTCAAGAAGGCTTGATTGAGTGTGAGGAATCATGATATTATGCTCCAATAATTCCATGAATAAACATCAGTAGTAAACACTAACAGGGTGGTCTTTTCTCTCTCTGGTTTGGTTTTTGTATTATTTTAATTCTCTCCCATTAAAATGCATAATCTCTTCTACCCCTTCACAATTATGGAGAACAATTGTAGCCTAAGAGCTGTGTATTGTATCAACAGTATGATAACAAGTAACAAAGGGCTAATTACTACCTGCTGGATATGATGAGGAATAATTAGCTTGAATGTGGAGAGGCACTGATGATAGTTTCAATGGAGCTGACTTGTTCCAGTTAATGAAATGAAACGTATATTGCCTCTAATGTATTTTTTTTTTCACGAGAAGTCATTTGGGTGCACTGAAATCAAACGTTTTTGGGTTGTCTTCTCAGGTGCTGTGCCATTCAAATCACTTGGGACTAATTATATTTAGGTCCATGTACGGTCCGTGTACCCTTCGTTCAATTGTTTTTCGATTGAAAATAAAAAATAAAAAAATGAAAAAGTGACTGGTTATTTTGTTTTTCGTTTTATTTTTTCAATCAAAAAATG
>JARVGW010000323.1:5521074-5545637 GCA_031762495.1 Anablepsoides rubrolineatus
GTAGCTTTTATTTGCAGAGGCAATAAGTTCCATAATGTTATACTTTTATATGAAAAAGTAGTTTGACCAAAAGATGTGTGTTTAGCTTTTAGTTTGGTCAGTGAGTATATGATGAACTGAATGATGGTAAACTGAAATGAAAATAGGCATTTTGACTAAATGTCCATGTTCATTTGTGTGTTTTCTGTTAGTTGGTTTTAAAGTTTAATCTCAATCATTGTGGGGTTTTTTTTGGGGGGGGATTTTTTTTTTGTTTGTTTTTTTGGCATAGACGAAAATATGTTAGTTAAGTTGAGGTTGCAAATATACTTGGTTAAAAGTTAATTTATTTATATTTATTGCACTTAAAAAACAGAAATGTAGCCTAGCTTCCAATGGTGGGCACAGTTCCCCTAAAGCACTAAAAGCAGCATTGATTAGTGCTTTAGGGATTTTGCTCATTTTAAAATTTATTAGTGGATTAGCATTTGCTAAATTTAGAAGCACTACCTGAGGTCTATAAATGTTATTAATCAATGATAATGTTAACAGCTGAGGGTGAAAGCTGTCACACATTTTGTTCATATGTGTGTCACTTATCCAATAGGTGATAATATTGACAATATTAACCCAAATATGGCTGTGAAATATCAATGATAAGTCTTAAGAGAGCACTATAGCAATATGTAACTCATGTCGTCTGTTGAAGAATGTTCAGGGGTTGACTGGGTTATTTTAGTGCTTTAGAATTAGCTTTTGCTAATTTTTCAGTGCATTACTGCTTTAGAATTCAATTCAATTCAATTCAGTTTATTTATATAGCACCAAGTCACAAAAACTGTTATAATTATTTTACCGTTATTTAACCAGGCAAGTCCCGTTGAGATCTCAGATCTCTTTTTCAATGGAGGCCTGGGCCTGAAGGCAACTTATTGTACATGTTTTTAGGTATTTTAGGTTTTAGGTTAGTATAATTATGGAACATAGATGTTTGAGTTAGTGTTTTAAGGCAAGTGGAACTATTTTTTTTAGATTAGTGCTGCTCACCACTGCTAGCTTCTATGAATGTATAAACAACTAAACCATAATTCACATTTCTATCACTGCTGTGTAAGGTATTATTAGAAAATTGGATCCATGTTGCTACACATAGCAACATTTTACTATGGCAACCATGTTTTATTTCCAACTCACACATCTGAGTTATTGTCCTTCACTGAACATTTACCTTACAAGGAAATATCAACATAATACTGAAGCTGTATGAACTTTGATGGAGCTAAAGTACATACTGTATAGGTGCCCCTCTGAGATCAGAGGTTTCCATGGCAGTCACCAAGGTGATTTTAAGCAGGGTAATCTTTCATAATTCAAGTCGGATGGATTCACCGGAAATCAAATCAGCTTCCAGGACCGTGAGCTGAAGGGGCAATTGACCTACATAGCATTTCTCCCTGACAGTTCCCTCCTGGATATACCACCCACCCCACCCCCTAACACACACACACACACACACACTTTTCCCCTTCCTTACACTAATCTCTGGAGCTTCTCCCTGTGCGTTTTATGATGAGCAGCCTGTATTCATCATCTAGAAAAAATAAATAAATAAAGCAGTGAAGAATGGAAAATTAACAAGTCTGAAAAGAGAAAAAAAAAAAAAAAAACATATCCAAAAACTGGAATTTATCTGGCAGTTTGCTCCTTGGCTTTCCAGAAATGTAATTAAGCATCAGAGACAATCGCAAATCTGTGTTTCAAAAAAAAAAAATTTAAAATAAGAAATGATCGCTTGATTGGATATCTAGGATTGGGTAATTTCCATCAGTGATGATGGGAAATTGGGGTGCTGCAAGAATGAATTAGATGCGTCTTTATGTGTGTGAGTGTATGAAGCGCACGCGCACACACATTTTGTAGATAAACACTGTTGCATGTGCAGACACTTATTCAGATCCATATGCACACAGAGACAGACAGTAGGCTCCCTCATCATTAATTCAGGAGCCATCACTCTCACCATACTTCTGCCCCTGAGAAACCCTCCATGCTTCCTGGCAACGCTGTGCATATTTATTCATACATCCTCCTCGCTTTACTAAATGTCACTGTAAATGTTTCTGCTTCCAATGAAGCCATTTTTTTTGTTTTCTGTTCTATTACCCCCCCCCCCCCGCACACACACACACACACACACACACACACATACACCCTCCCCTCAGTGTATCCCTCTGCCGCTGTTAAAAAGACGAACATTCCTGAAAATGGTTCACGTTCCTTGTTCTTACACCATTACCATAATGTCTTTAAACTTCAGAGGCACTTTGTTCGCCTCGCTGCTAATTCCGTTCACACTTGGTTTCACCTCCACCAAACACCTCAGAGGACAAACACTGCCTCTGGAGCAACGTGCTCCAAACATTGATCTGACTGAGCCTCAGCCCGCTGCTTAGAGAGCCGGAGAGCAGGGAATTTTCAGAGCCTCGGCTGATTCATATGTTCCCACTCAGACCTCTCGATTGCAGTCATAGGAGAGTTAGCTCACAGCGGCTTCTGTTTGCCTGTTTTAGCTTTGTTTTTGTTTTTTTTGTTTTTTCTTGAATCCATTCACCTCACTTTTCCTCTTGCCTCACTCGTGCATTCCTCTGAACTAAAAAGGATTAAACACGCTGACAAAGTTTGAAAGTTTTTTGTTGTTTTTTTAACTGGCAAACTTGTCTGATTGAGTTGTTTTCAATAGAGATCTGAGTCATTTACAAAGAAAGATTGGCAATTTGATAATTGCTTTATTTCCTTTGTTACAGCACATAAATACAAAAATGTAGACTATAAGTTTTGTAAAGGTGTTAAAGGGGACATGTCCTGCAAAATCCACTTTTTTAGCAAACTCTGCACAGAAAGACCCCAGGTCCGAACCGGGGATCCAGCCCAGGACCTTTTTGCTGTGAGGCTTCAGTGCTAACCACTGATCCATCATGCTGCCATATCACAGTATGTGTAACATATTATATTTAACATATTTGGCATATTAGTTATTTAAGTGAGACAGATACATAAAATTCAATTAATCCAAACTAAATTGAAGACATTTTCTTGTACTGTAAATGTTATTTATAAAAATCTGCACACTGTTTTTAAAAAAGACTGTTTTTGCACTCAATCGTTATTCTGTTTAAAACTGTGTTTAATTTTTTTATTTTTTAAGAAGAAAAATCCATCCCAAATGATGACAAACTTTTTTAAGGAACTGCTGTTAGGAGTGCAGGAAAATGTTGACAAAAACCTATTTCCTCACAGAAGATATAGGTTGGTCAGCTGCAGTGACACATCTAACCACCAGTAATTATTTTTGCCATATCTCCTGCAAAATCGTGTTTCTCCTCTTTTGACCTCCCTCTAAAGTGTGTTGCTTAGCTGTGTCAGCTGGGTGTAAGCTGGGTGAACTCAGCATCCTCAGACAAGCATTTGTACTTTAAATGTCTAATTAAATTAGTTATATTTAAAGTAGCTCTATTAATGCTGCAGCAATCATGAGCTTGAACAACAGCAGGCGCTGTGTGTGTGTGTGTGTGTGGGGGGGGGGGGGCAGCTTGAGTGACACTGGTAGGACAAAAGGGAGGTGCCAAAGAAGCTTTCTTTTTTTTACAGATTATCTGTCTCATATTTTACTGTCAGGACATAGTGACAGTTTTAAAATATATTAAAAAAAAAACATTTTTATAAAGTTTACCTACTACAGCTTTAATGCCAACATGATACTTTCCCCCATATTGTGAACATTGCAAACAGTGACTGAATTGCTCTTATTTAATATTTAAAATACTTCATGCCAACAACATGCTGGCACTCTACATCATTAAAGTTTCCTTGCAATAATCATGTCACTCAGCTGATATAAAACCATTGACAGTATTAGAACTGGAGTGAAGCTTGGTCAGCTATTGATCAATGAGAAATGCCTTGATCTGTACTCCCATCCAATTCTTGGTATCAACTATGAGCATTCTTGATAAATAAAGAACATATTTTTGTTATTTGTTAGTCTTTTCTAACTAATTCTTTTAACTATTCCTGATGCTAAATCCATTTTAGATTCCACCCTGAAGTCACAAGTTCAGAGCATGTTTAACAGTGGTGTTCTTGATGTCGCATGAAAAGAGTCATATTTTTTTTTAGTTCATAAAGCCAAAAGATTAAACGGTCCATAAGAAACCAACAAATAAAACCTCTGTCCAACATATTGTGGATGATTAAACATCAGTCCTGGCATCCTACACCCACTCATTTGGGGCAGAAAGGCTAAAAAACCCAACAGCACTGCTGTGCAGCTGCAGTCAGAAAATAACCAGGATCTGAGAGCATTCGGTCAAACTCAGTTCCTTTGATGGATGCAAACTGGTGTGAATATAAATGATCAGATAACTTTTCAAACTTTAAAACTGCTTTGAGTTCTCTACTGGTGGAAGATATGTCTGTAGATTGGTTTTAGTGAACAGGTTGACAAGTATCCTTCTATGTTCCAAGAGGTTACAGATACAAGTAGCTGAAATGAGCTTCTTCAGGTGACAAGGTTCAGCCAGAAGGCATGAAACAAGACATATACTATGAAGATGGAATTGAAAAAAATCAAGTGAAAGTTTATTTTAGGCATGTACATAATTCTAACAAAATGATCAAATATACAACTTTTATTATTTATTGGCATAAGTCAGTGGTTCTCAGTTCTGGTCCTCGTGATCCTGCATGTTTTAGTTGTTTCCCTGCTCTTCAGCATGTCTTCAAATTCTGCAGCAGGAATTGAAAACCACTGGCATAAGTTGTTCAGTGTGACAGGGCCATAAGATAAAGGTGGGGCGACTCCGTCACTCCACCCCCACCAGATGATGAATGACTTCAAGCTTCCCCCAGCTTGAAGTAAAGCCACAGCATCTTCACATTGAAAGAATTCAGCTGAGGTGGTTCATGGATCTGATTAGGGTTGCCTCCTGGATGCCTCCCTCTGAAGGTTTTATGGCCACATTTCACTGGGAGGAGACCCAAAATTTGCAAGAGGAATGACGTGTCCACTCTGGCCTAGGGATGTCTTGGGATCTTCCTGGAGGATCTGAAGAGTGTTTCTTAAAAAACAGGGTGCCCACATTTTGCAACCCAGGACCTGGACCTGTGTGCGACTCGACGGTGGAAGACAATGCATGGACTCTCTTATTGTGCAGTTTCAGAGATGCTAAATATCCCGTTATCATTGTTTTCTCATAGATCTTAGTAAAAATACCCTCTTAATATTTGTTTTAGTCTCCTACAAATATAATTCTTAAGAAAGATGTAGTTATTTATATTTTCTTTTTTTATGAGAATAGACTGTTTTCTGGATGCTCAGTGAGCACAACAGCAAATATGTCCTTTATGTAGTGAGCTTAAGGATCAGAGTGATGAATGGGCTGCTTTTATATCTTACCTTGATGCAGGAGACCCAGTGGTTATTTACAGGCTTGTAAATAAGATATGCTTGTGTTATCACTTTTATTTCCCGTAGCTTCATCATATTATATCTGGTAGATGCTTTAACTGTTCGAGCATAGTCTTTAAAAAAATGCTTCCTTAATGTTTAATTTAATGCTGATAAGTGGCGTAATCGACAGCTGTTAAAGTGAAAGATACGGTTGTATTCTGAGTATGTTGAAGAAATATTTTAGACAGACCTTTTGCCTTTATTGTGGCATACGCTCTCTTCCATTAAATTGCATAAAATGCATCAAATCACACCCAAATTCTTAAGAACTGCCTATAACGATGGACTTCACGATCAGAAATTTGAGTCTGCACAATTTGCTCTGACTCATTCTCTTTGGTGAATAAAGGGCAGGCTAATAAAATCAAGTCAACCGCTCACAGGAGCCATAAAGTGCCCCGCTTTTGTACCACAGCTAATTATTCTTCAGGGCTGAACTAAAGATTAGTGCGGATATATATGAAGAGCCAAATCCTTTTAAATGGCTCTTTTATTGTTCCTCTCCTCATTTTAGATATGCTAGGTGCCAGGCACGCTTGTGAAATGACTCCAAGCAATTGTTCCAGTGTTATCCTGATGACACCGAAGGCTTGTTAGTGCTGCCTTTGATAGAGATGCCCGGTATATAAAAAAAAAAAATTACAACATTTTCTGTTATCAGAGAATTACAAAGGCTGGGAAGAGAGAAGAGCCACACGATCCTATGTCTGTCTCTTCGTGAATGAAAGGAAGAGAAAAAATATTATACTGTGCAAGGATTTCAGGCTTATCTTGCTCTACTGAGCCACAAAAACTTTCAGGGGAAATCTCAATATGGTAAGCCTTACAAAACTGACAACGTTTGTGTTTCTGTCAGATGATAGAATATTTGCCCCTTTTTCTCCTGGTTTAGATTTGAATGCACGCCAGGATTTTTGTTTCCACTGAGGGAACATTTTTTTATTCAGTGCGGTTCATTTATAAACTCACCTGTATGCTTTCCGAGGCAGTAAAGAGAGCATTAGGAGTAATGGATGACTTTTTCCCTCAGCTGCTCACCAGCTCTGATGCCCCCTTCAGGGCAGAAGACGCCAAACCACCGAGGGTCAGGAGCCTGGAGATCTCTGCTTATTACAGTCAACTGAGTCAGAGCTGAAGCAGTGTGGTGCTGGCTTTTAGGCCTTTAAATCAATGAATAGAAGTAAAAAAATAAAAAATAAAAAATGAAAAAAATGAAAAGGGTCAGGAAGTTTGAGCTGTCCTTTTGTTCTTTCAGTTCCTCTTATCAGAGTTGCAAAATAACGAGATGAATGGGTGTTTTTGACTTGAGCTGATATTATTCACCCTGTTTTGTTTTATTCTTAGGAAGGCGTTTTGACAGTAATCCATCCATCTATCCATCCATTATCCATGTCCGCTTCTTTCTTTCGGGGTCACAGGGGTCACTGGTACCCAGCAGTGCACCCTGGACGTCGCAAGTCCGTCACAGGGCACATTTTGACAATAAAACGTCCTAAAAGTAGGTGTTTTATTCAGTCACTAATCCAGAATGTTATTTGAGCTTAAAACTTTATAGATTTTAAAAAACGAGCCAAATGCTCCTGAAACTCAAAGTCACTACAATTGTGGGATAGATTATTTATAACAATATGGTCTATTTCTCAGTGGTTTCAGAACTTCTTGTTTCAGATTGACACCTGTGGCGTCACTCGTGATTGGACTTTTGTTGTTCATAAAAACAGAAAAAAAGTGCCTCTGTGTTCATGGGAAAAGAAAAGAAAAATGAGATCTTGGGCCCCCATAACCTTCTAAAGAACCACTGTGTTTCTGTATAACCACTGAAGTTATTTTTTCATTCCTCCAACTTTCTTATGTTTCCATTCACACTCCTCCTGCAGCTTTAAAAAGAAAATGCATCTAAATGTGTAGCTCATTGGGCATGTGTGTTTTATTTTGTTTGCACATCAAATGGAGTAGAAGGCAATTGCAGAAAACTGCAGAACGTCAGAATGCTCTTCCTTTACTGTAGAAACAGCATTCAAATTTAAATAGGTGACAGAAAGTTGTGTTTTACATAACTGAACTGATGCATGTAATGGTTTTTACACATTCAATGTTTGGCAGCATGATGGCTCAGTGGTGATATCTCTGAAGGTTCTCGATGGCCAGGTTGCACCAGGGGTCTTTCTGTGTGGAGTTTACTGTTTTTGTGCTTTCATGGTACGGTTTCCTCCATGAGTCTAAAAAGTAGACCTCCAGTGTAAAAGAAATATGGGATCTCTGTAGGATTTGCCTGGTTAAACAAAGATTGATAAAAAAAAATTGGGAAATTTAACCACTGAATGTTTAACTTCCAGTGATGATGTCACACATTTGAGCTGACTGAAAGTTCCAAATGTTTTGGCCAAACTTTTTTTATATCTACAATCTGTACACTGCAGTCTTCTTTCACCTAACGTGTCTCTCTCTGCTACAGGACTTTGTAGCAGTTTTACCTTTAGTGCACACTTCCAAAATCTCATTGAAATCTGTTGTATCTCTAAATGTTCTATTCAAAGCTGAAAATTAATGTTCTTTTTAACTTATCACACAAAACAATGTAGACACATAACGATTGACTCCTGACAGGTCAGCAATTTACTTAATATGACTTTATGATTTTTTGCACAGTGACTGTTTGATTAAGGCTTAATTTCTGCTCTGCGTTTCTGTCTGCCTGATGAAAAGTGCTGTCTGGGATGGAAAGGAACAGGTGGTTATATGGTGACCCTAATGAGCCACTTTAATATTTCATTTGATTGCACTTTTTGTGCAGTTGATGCACCAAAACAGACGTTTCCACACGCTTATAGGGATCAATTTTTGTTGAGCTTCAGAGAAAGACTGTTGTGGCTCATTGGTACCTTTAGAAAGTGTCCTATTTTAACAAGATATTCCACTGGGACCGCATGCCCTGACACGCATCTTAATATTCTTTATCTCCTGATAGACCTGCTGTAGAGTCAGAGATAGAATCTGAAGCTTTGCCTAATATCCTTAAAGCACATAAAAAAGCATTCCTACCTGCACTGCTCCTTATCATATATATATGAAGCATAGAGCAGATATGAGAGACAAAGAGGGGGGCAGAGAAGCCCCTGCGCGTGTTTGCCGGGAGTTTCCGACTCGGCCAATAAAGGGCTGAGAGCAGAGGAGGCAGCTGGCTGCAAAATCTGCATATCGATTGCAGAAAAGCAGGGAAAAAAGCTGAAATATATATATATATAAAAAAAAACACAGAAGAGCGCGCAACTCTCGTCTGGTGTAGGGGCGTGTGTGTGTATGTGTGTGTGGTTGGGGTGGGGGGGTGACGGCAGCAACTCAAACCCTCCTCATTTTTCATCAGTAGGGGAAGCGGACAGTGGCGGCGCAGGGAGGGGGAAACTTGGATGAAAACACTTCTTTTTTGTTTTAATCGATTGTCTTCTGTTCGTCCCGGAAACGTTTTGGGGAACTGCTGTGGGCTTTCTCTCCACCTTCTCTCACAGCTCAGGAGGGGGTGGTTGTTTTAGCTCCGAGAGTGAGAGTGAGAGAGCGAGAGAAAGAAAGAGAGATCAGCCGGGAAGGAGACTTGTCTGTGCGCGGAGCGGAGAGCGTGTCTCCGGGCAGCAGCGCTGTGCGTCTTTTACGCTCACCGGTCCGAGGGATTCTGCTGCGCTTAGAGAAGAAGGTGTGGGTGGGGTGCTTGAGGAGAAGGAGGGGGAGGAGGAGAAGGAGGAAGGGGATGAGTTGACTTGCTTTTGTTACGTTCTGGAGCAAATCTGGTGTATTTTTTAAAGAGGAGTTTAAGGAAGCGAGTCTGCTCCGCGCATGTTAGAAGCGGAGAGGAGAGGAGGGCTGGATGCCTGCGGCTTTGCGAAACCACAAGAAGAGCAAGACGCAGGTGAATGCAAGTGTTTTTTTTTTTTTACTTGTGTGAAAAGGTTAAGTTGAAGCATTTTACGCAAAACTCTCCAAAACGTGTCTGATTTGACCCGAACAGCCATTTAAAACCCTCTCCTATTGTTCACCATCTCTTTGAAAGCACTTTTGATTATTAGAGACTGCGGGTAGTGACATCCAGTTAGGGCAACCCTGAGTAAAACAAATAAAATTAAATGGATTTCCTCTAAATTCCAAAGTACCGGTCTTTAGTAGCCTATCATACCGGGGTCATAATTAACTATCTGCTTCTGATGCGTAAAGACAAAGAGAAAATAAATAAAAAAGAAAACATTTCACGTTTATTTCATGCTTTTGGAAGAGAACTGAAACAGTGGGGATTTGGCTTTTATAAGGAAACGAGCTGCATTGTTTTCACTTAAAACCATGTTTTGTATCATGTGGTCGCAGCTCAGACCGGGGGTCCTGTTGAGTCACTATCTGCCATCAGTTGTCTGGGTTTCCGTTTTTATTTGTAAGATAGGAAAGTGGGAGGGAGGGGAAGAGTTTGTGAGGGCGGAAAACAACTGAGGGAGGGAGAGAGAGGGAGAGAGAGAGGCATGTCACTTAACGGACTGCTGTTGCTTATAGTGGCTCAGTGTGCGACTCTGCTGACATAAAAGGACTCGAGAGTTTTTGTTAAGAATCTAGACCAAGTTATCATTCTGAGGCTTTAGAAGCAGAGCGGACACATCTCGGAGAAAAGTGCCTTCTGGGTTCATTTGCGCGCGACGAACAGCTTATTTCTCTGTTTTTCTTTCTTTTATTTAAAAAATATATTATTTTTATTTTCAGCCAAGGATTACATCCAGCCCGGACACCAGCTGAAGGACTAACGGGACGCAAGGTGGAGGAGGGAGTACTTTTTCTGTTCTTACTTCTTTCTTCTGAGAGGAGATGGCACAGCGCGCGCCGGAGAGAGGAGAGCCGGAGAGAGGGCGCAGGAGCTGAGTGACAGGATGCCCGAGACCTGAGCCCCTTTCACTCTCATCCACACACACTTGTTTTATTTTGACTGAACTGGGAGGAAAGCTATTAAGCAAGAAAAAAAAGTAAATAAGAAGAAAGAGAGAAAAAAAAAATCCAGAGGATATTTCTTTGGAACTTGTTTTTATGCGTAATTTTACTTTTTGGGGAGACAAACCAAGGATGCATTGTGGATTAGTTTTTGTCCTCTTCATGGGATTCCTCCTGGTGGTCGAGGCTTTCAAAAACGGTAAGTGTGACATGTGATATCTCTATAAATAAAGCTTTTATTTGCTCAGCCAATAAGCCACTAATCCCGGTATGTTTTTGGAAAGATTAGCCTCCCTGATCTCCGCTGATCTTTGGGCAAACTCTGGCTTTGTCAGCTCAATCTGAAAACGCCTAAAGCAAACTACTCTTGTATTTTTTAAAAACATTTGTCTTCCTAAACTGTTCTTAGTTTCCTACTTTGTTAAAATTGTTCGTTTATTGAGAAGCTGTATTAGGAATCAGAAAAACAAATCTATTATGATGCGTTTTGCTGACTCAGATGCTTTTGTGAAACTTTCAGGTTTACCGGAGAGTTTATTTACCCTTCTTAAAAGACGGAAGTTGATATAACCGATAAATAATTAATAAAGTTTATTTTTAAAAAGCGTCCGGTCCTTTTTTAATTTGGCACTTTTTTCCTTTTTTTTAATTTATCTAGATTTAACATTTAAAGTTTCGCATTTGTAAATAATAGTTGTCAGCAATAATACAACAAGGCTCTGGCTAATAAAACGTTTGGAAAATAAAAAGTTTAAAAAGAAATAAACTATTGTTTGAGGGAAAGTTGGACGCAACACGCGGCAGACAAACTTCTTTTTGTCCAGACTTTTCTTGAAAATCTGCGCTTTGTTTTTATTCCGAAAGGGGAAATTATGCATTTCTATTTGCTATGATTATTTAAAATCTTCTTAGTATTAGAATGCAAATATATGTGAATATATATATTATAGCGACGATAATGCTTTTTTATAATATATATATTTTATAATAAAGCATTATCGTCGCATAATAAACTATTTGTCTACTGTTGTATTTTTTTTTTTTTTTTTTTTACTTTCACGCATTTTGCTATCGAATTGGAAAAGTTGTGATCCAAATATCACAAGCAAGTTAAATAATTTTTTTAAAGTTTTATAACAATTGTTTTTTTAACAATTGTTTCCAAACGCCAGATGCGGTCTCTAAACCGGTTATAAATTAATTACTTTTACTATTATTGATACTTTTAAGCAATTTCTGCATAAGCCAGAAATCCATTTAATTCATTCCCCGCTTTAAATCGTTCCCTTTACGCCTCCTCCTGCAGATAAGTGTGGAGGAAACGTCCGAATCTCCACCGCCAGCTACCTCACGTCTCCCGGTTACCCCGTGTCGTACCCCTCCTCTCAGAGGTGCGCCTGGGTCATCTCCGCTCCGGGGGCGCATCAGAGGATCCTCATCAACTTCAACCCGCATTTTGACCTGGAGGACCGCGAGTGCAAGTAGGTGTCTCTGCTTTCTGTTTCTGGATGAAAGAATACTTCAAAAAGAAAAAGAAAATGAGTGAATTTTAAAAGTTCAGGGGAGAAAAAAGAGTGAAAACTGGATCAGAGTTTGGTTCTTGGAAACAATCAGGTGTGTGGTTCCAACTGGAAGCCATTTAGTATTCTGCTGTTCATTACTGAAATTATGTAGCTTATAAAAATATGTTTCATTCGTGTGTGTGTGTGTGTGTGTGTGTGTGTGTAGGTGAGAGAGAGAGAGAGAGAGAGAGAGAGAGAGAGAGAGAGAGAGAGATTATCTATCCTCTCCCACATTGCGCATGAAACTGCGCCATCTGGCGGCGGCAAGCGCACCTGAAAGGTATTAAATACAAAAGTTGAAGGAATGTCTGCTCCCCGCAAGGACAGAACCATGACATCCACTAACCTAGGGCCCCAAGGTTTAGAGAGTCCCAACATAATATTGTTGTTTAAACTGAGAGGATGTTATCCAAACACCTGCTTTGTTTCTTTTAATTTTTTTTCTTTTCAAAAAGCTCCAAGATCCCATCACTGGAAAGAGTTTAGATTTCTTAAAGCCTACATCGAGTAACAACTGCCTATTGGTTTCTGGTGGATTTTTATTTAGTTTGCATCAGATTAACACAAGATGTGATGGTTTGTAAACATGCTGTTGTTTTATTAAAGACAGATGTGGTGTTGTTATTTTAGGAAAATATCCCGAGCTCCACGCTGCACAAACATATTTTTGTAAAATTATGCAGGTGTGCATTGTTTGTCTCAAAATTGAGATCTTTCCAAACTATAACCCTGTAGTTGTGACATACACTGCATAATATGAAGAGATTTTAAGATGAAGAGTTCATCCTGCTTTATAAAAGATAGCAGTGTTGCCTCATACTTGCTTATATCCTGCATCTGGTTCTGCCTATACATATATTTCTCTTTCTCTCTTGTTGCAATGACACGTTAAAAGTTTGCAACAAGTCACAACAAACAGGTTGTCCTGAAGTCAGATGGTAGAGTTTGAAAATCTACTATTGGACCACAATGGAAATAAGTGTTCTCATTTTCTTGTGTCATCCAAGTACTGATAATGGATGTATTGTGTTTGTATGTGCATGCAATAGCATTGCTAAACAAAACCAATCAATCAAAAAAATCTGGTAGTTTTCCAGATATGCAATTCTGAAATGTGGGTCCCCGCTCAGTGTAAACAGAGCACTCAGCTGAATCTGCCAAAAAATAAAAAAATAAAAAATACATGTGGAAGCTTGAGTCACATGATTGACTGAAAGCTGGCTGAAAAAGCTGGCTGAAAAATTTGTCAACAAAATTTTAATTGAAGGAAAACTATTGTTGGGGGGAGGGGTGCTTAAATTACTTATAAAAATACATAATATTTGAGTTTCTATACAGAAACAGTTCAGAACTTGTGTTTTATGCAGTAAAGTCTAATTTAAAAAAAAATGTGACACAGCAGACCCTCATTTCTGTTTCTCTTAATAGTCTTAATCCATTTCTGTGTTTCACACCTTGGGATCTCTTACCACAGGGACAGTCAGTTCAGGAACTGTTACAATTTTCACATGATAGTTTCAAGTTGTTTAGGAATATAACCTTTTTTTTTAATTAAGTTAATTACCACAAGCAGACAGCTCAACTGAAGTTGGTGCAACAATCTATTCACCTTGTCCAAGATTAAAATGACTTTAACTCATTGAATCTGGGAACACATATTTAGCCACTGAGTTTAAGCTTAATGATAGTAAAAAGTGCTCTGTGAGACAAAACAAAAGTAACCATATGCAATATGTTCTGTTAATCTGATATTTTCTCTTTATCAGCTCTAAATGTTGGAATGACTTTTCTGATGGTTCCACTCCTCATCCTGCCTTACTAAAATGCTGCAATCAGAAAGTAATCAGAGTCTAAAAGCATTTCTAATTTGTTGATTTGATGATTAGGTTAGGCCCTACAAGCTCTTTTTTTTAAATGAGCTAAAGTGTCATCCAATATCAGTATTTAAACACAACACAGTAATAGTTTCAGCTCTGACTTTAGCTTTTGATCATTTTTTATTTCCAACATATATTTGGAATTATTATTTTTTTATTGGTGATTTTGTGACTTGTGAAGCTATTGTTTTGAAAAGTATGTCTTTTTAGTTTCCATTTTTAGCTTGTGTTTTGTTTTATTATTCTGCTTTAACATTAAAAGATCCACGTTTGTTTCAAACTTTGTATAAACCCTTGTGAGTAAGAATATGGTGTGATTTGTACCAAAAAAACAAATTTTAGTTTATTATTTATAACAAATGCTTTGTACCTGTTTTTTTGTTATTCCCGAGGGCAGATGTCTCAAGAAGTTAGTCATTTGCAGATTTACATCCAGTCCAATATTTTCAATGTTTTTAAGGCTCAAATGAACCCCTATACCATCAGAGAGGCAGGTATTTGGACTGTGCACTGGTAATAGCCTAAATGAGTCTCCCATAGAAGATGTGGCATCTGTGGTTTGCAAAAATAAAATAATTCCTTCTCCTCAAGCACAGAAGAGTTTCCCACTTTGCTGAGTTTTCACTGCGCTTTGGTCCGGAGAAGACGGCAGCGTCTGTTGATGGTGTTCAGGTTTGGCTTCTTCTGTGCTTGATAAAGTTTTAACCTGCATTTGTGGATGCCACAGCAAACTATGTTTACAGACTGATCAGAGAAAGTGTTTATGAGCCCATGCAGCGATGATTTTTATGGCAGTAGCCCCTTTGGGCTCAAAGGTCACGAGCATCCAGTGCTGACTTTTGGTCTTGTCTTTTAAGTACAAAGATTTCTGCAGGTCCTTGAAATCTTTTGATGTCATGAATGATGGGATATTCAAAGACTTACATTGAGTCACGTTTTTCTGAACTTCTTTCATTACATCTAGACAGTTTTTATAATGATGTGCAAATCATTAAGTCTTTGGGTTGTAATCAAACCATCTCTAGTTTAGTTTAAAGTTGGAACCAGGTGGCGGTTCTTTTCTTATTCTTGTTTCCTCAGAAACTCACTCAAAAGCTGATGAAAAGCCCCTTTAACGACAGACTTCTCAGTGACAGCCAGTAACCGATCCTCGTTTGACTTGTGAGCCACGAGCTGTTGCATCCAGCAAAAGGCAGAGCAGGCGGCCTGTTGTCAGATGGTCGTTTGAGCCGATGAAACCTGAGGTAGACAGTAATGTGATGAGGCTGAGTCAGTGGAGCTGCCCCGAGGTGAGCTTTGCCTGGGCAGACTCCCTCGCTCTGATTGCCTGTCTTTCTGTGTCTCTGTGTGTGATTGTGTGTGGATCCCTCTTTGTGGCCCTGTTCCGTCTCAGCTGTTTGTTTACGCTGCGGGGCTCAGGAGAGAACAGAACTTGGCTGGATTCTGTTACTGTATCCCCCGCCCTCCCCCCAGCTCCACCCAGAATTGGGACCTTACGCTTCTTTTGTGCTCCTTGAATGCTCCCCGTATACACTTGCAGGCGGCTTTTCTTTAAACCTTGGATTTAAATCCCCTCTTTAACCGTTCTTTATTACCATCAGAGATTTATGGCAGACTGAACACTGCTGTCTTTTAGCAGCTGGATGCTCTTTGACACTTCTTTGGGTTCCAGTTTCAGCACCAGTGGGACCATAAATACGTTCAATATCCTGAAGTATTTGTAGTCCGGAGGGCAAGGAAGGGACAGGAGGAGGGGGGACCCCGGAACAATGAGTGTGTTAATCAAATTAGTCAAGAATGAAACATCTTGAACACATGCTGTAAGAAGAATTTGGTTCCTGATGAGATCAGGAGGTTTGTTTTCAGTTTGAGAAGAGGGCGGACTTTGAGTTCTCATTGATTTACCGTTATCACCCACTGCCAAAAGTGATAAAAAAGTGCTGATAAAGTTTTTGCCTGTGTCTGTCCATGTTTGTCTCTACCCCTCATAAATCACTGATCAGATTTTAATAAAACTTTCAAATCTAATCACTGAGTGTACATCTGTTTTTAGAAGACACAAAGATGGCTATGGATCAACATATGTTACAGACAGTGAGCTATTATCGAACGTGAGCTTTGTTTCCAATTCTTACTTTGTGTGAAACATGTTGTGCAACATCTTTGTGTAAAGGTTTAGCATTAACTGTTGTAGTCAATTCTGTCTGTGTGTTAACAAAATATGTTATGAGCCACTGGACTGATTTCTATAAAACTCTCAAAGTAGTCATAGAATATCATACATATGAGTCTAAAATGTGTACACTGACCTTCAAAAATCCATCATTTTCACAAAAAAATTTAGAGTACTCTCACATGATAAACAGGTGTGGGTGGTGGGGGTTATTGGCGTGGCACGACATTGCCCACCTCTTTCTCCCTTTCAGGTTCTTAGACATAAAATAAATTTGAAACAGAGTTTTTGAAAAAAATGAAACAAAAAAAAAACATTCATCCATATATATATTGTTAGCCTGGTAAAAACCAGACCCTTCAGTTTGCTTCGTACGAGGGTCTGGGCTCTCGGCTATAAAGAATCGATTCTCGTCAGAGGTGTGGCGTCTGCTGAAGTTTAAAATGATTTGATTAGTTGGCCACGACGTATGTGTGCCAGCTCCACTGTGAAGGAGGCTAAGCTAAGAAGCTAACCAGAAACCATGTGTGCTGTAAACAACCCAACTGAGAGCAGAAAAGTACTGAGCCGAACGAGACGGCTGTAAATGAGAGCTGCTGCTTTGTCAGACAAATTTATTTTAATTTGGAAGCCTTATCAACACAGACTAGCTTCATTCACTTCCTCCACTGTCGTATGCTAAACTACACTGTGCAGATAATCAACGTTCTGTTCTCTGATTGGCCCAGACAGAAATTCTCCTGAAATCCTTGTCTATGGGACAACCCTAAAAACATGTACAATAGGTTGCCTTCAGGCCCAGGCCTCCCTTGAAAAAGAGATCTGAGATCTCAACGGGACTTAACGGTAAATAAAAAAAAAATGGGAGAAATCCCATATGGAGCAGTGAAGGGAAACAAGAATTGAGTGGAACTGCGTAGGAAGACAAGGGTCCTGCTATTATATTGCTAGCTCACAAGGAAAATTTCTAAATTTTAAAGCATTTTCCCTCAAAATCAGGTTGTTTGTTGCTACTGCTTAAAAAATGCATAATTTTTTTTAGGATTATATTTCAGACAGTTCATTCAAATAACACATTGATAAGACATTAATTCATTATATTTTGACAAAATGCCATTTTTGCACATGTTTAAATCAAAACCCTATATCTGCCTATTTCTCCACATTCCACTTTTGGACTCAATCCTCATTTCGATGTGATGGGTCACATTTGTTAAAGAGTGTCCCTCCCTGTTGTTTCTGTGTTCCTGTTGTGAACGTCAGTCATAGGAAGTTGGAAAATCTGTTACTGTTGCAGCAGAAACAATGCTGGAGACAGGAAGACCCAGCTGTTAAATCCTAAAAGGTTTTATGTAAAGCAACAGAACTTAACAACAGCGACAATGTCACTTTTCAGTCTAAAACCTCCAGAGCTTAAAGAGAATTGCTCCATTTTATTTTCAAACTGAACTCATATGCAGATCTGTCACCCACCTTTTTTTCCTGGTTTATTTGGGACTTTGCTGGCCTGATCCACACAGGAAACGTTTTGTTTACTTTTCATGACGTTTGCATGAAGGTACAAATTGGTGTGAACAGGGGTGGGAATATTTTAGTGTCTGACAACTTGGTTTTACTCAGAGAGCTGCGATGTGATTGAAGTGTAATTATGGAGACATATTGATGCTTGATTACACAAAAATATTAGCCACAGATGTTCTTAGGCCTAAAAGAAACTACTTTTTAGCTCTAAGATGCATAAAAACGTTTTTTTTTTTTCAAACAAGATTTGGGGGAAGGGTTTGGGTTAACATTTCTCTTTATGAACGTGTTATTGACGAACAATTTATCATTTAGTTCTTTCAACAAATTTTACAACAATATAACGATAGTGGAAAAAGCCTGATTATGGCTTCTCACTTTTTAAAAGTGTGATATTTCCTCTTAAACTAATATTAATTTCCTGTCAATGTAACAAGTGACCTATAACTCATATGGTTCATGTGAAGTAACAGGTAGTGCTACTTTAGATTTAGTCTCTGATGAAAACAGATAAGGAAGAGAAAATTCAAATGTTTTTCAGCATATTAAAAGCCACATCTTTCAGAATTTCCATGATGCTGCGTTTGGTGGTTTTCAAGTTGAGGGAAAAAAAAGAGGGCTCCTCTTTTTTTCTCTTTAGAATTTATTTTCTACTTTTCCTTTTGACCAAAAGTGTTGTACCCTTGTTATTGCCCTGATGCGCCTAAATGTTACTTTAATATGGTTATATTTTCATTTGGTATGCACGATGCTAACGATCTTTATTTCACAAGGTTTTTTCCTCAATTTACATTTTAGTTTATTTTTATTCTCCAAGTGTTTTTACTGGTTGCAGCTGTAACAACAGAAATGTCCCTTTGGGATCAATAATGCATTTCTGATTCTGAGAAACAAAATTTTAAATTCATTTTCTGATTTGTGTTTATTGTTCAAATAAAATGTGTATCATCAATTCTGTGGCAATGTAATGTATGTCCATTCATCACGTTACATCTATCTTAACCACTTTGATTGTTCAAACATCTTTGACAACTATGTCTTTGTTATGGCTCAGAAGATTATAGATTATAAGCCCACACTCTATGGGTGAAATCGACTAGGAATTAGATTCAAAACTGTGCTGCAAGTGTGAAAAGACACAAAATTGTAACTCTTTGTTAAAGTTGGTCTCTTCTTTAGCAATATGGTTTCCTTTGCTCTCTTCTGAAACCATATGTCTACTAAATCCAAAATATGAACACTACTGTACCCAAATTGTCCCTAGTCCTCGAGCTGAATCCTGGTAGTCCAGAACATCTGTAATATAGAGCAAAGATCCTATTGAACACTCAGATGAGAGGGGAGGGAAAGTAATTTTCACACAAGTTCTACAAACCAAAAAAAAAGCAACTCAATAGAGTTTCAAAGCTTAGAACTCGACACTTTTTAGTTTGAACTGAGAAAGCTGCTTGGATGAAAAGCAAAATTACTTGGAAATTAAAGTGAGGAAGTCCAGCCACAGCAGAATATGTCTGCCTTAAGATAATGAGAGAAAGCTTTTATAACAATCACACATTCTTATCAGAGACACAGGGACGCCAGCCTTTAGCTGCATCAGTGGAGAGGGTGGTTTGACCTGGCATCCAAATATGCTACACCTAAAGACACTCACTGAGTCTTACTGTTCCACATTACTGAAGACCAAGTACAAATTTTTGTTTCATTTAAATATTGTTATGTTCAGTTTATAAAACCTATGTTTCTATTCTACTTGACAACTTTTTTGATGACTAAAATGATCACCAAAGAAGAATGCTCACTCTTTTGGTCATCTTAAGGTGCCTGTTAAACAATGAGTAAAATAACATTATATACTGTATATATATATATATATATATGTGTGTGTGTGTGTATATGACTTGTATATAAGACACAGCTACTATTAGCCTCTGTGAAAACCTTTTCCAACTCTGTTTTAGCTTTTTCAACAAACAATCCAGCACTCACCACAAACACTGCATTTCTGCAAAGAAGGCACATTTTTAAAATATAATGTAATTTAAGGAACTACCCCAGTGCAAGTTATAAGTCAGTTGACAGACATTTACTGTATGTACCTGCAGTTTGGGTGTGATTTGTGTTGGACCCCTCTCAGCCCCGCTCACCATAACATACATAAATGGAAACTGATGAGAGCCAGAATGGCATCCTTATCTGATGGACTGGCAGAGTGGGTGGAGGTGGTGGAGGGAGGGGGGAGAGGAATAGTGGGGCTTACAATGCATGCTTCAGTGCACTGCCTTTGCAATCTAATTATTGGGCAAATGGAACACACATGCACCACATGGTCCCCCAACATGGCTCTTATCAGCAAACCAAACAAGAAGCCCTAAAAGTGGTGCTCGTGAAAAGGAAAACAGTCGTCGCCGAGTGGAGCCTGGCTGCCGTCATGTTGTTGCACATGTGCGCTCCCCTCGGTGGCTTTGTTTGGGGAAGTGCAGGGGCCTGTATCCTGAGAGCGGGGAGGAGGAAAAACACTTCATCACAGAGATAAGAGGACTAAGTGAGCCTTGCCATTCTGAATGCACAACGTGTTTACCTTTCACGCACCGCTGTAGACTTTCACAGAGTAGTGTTTAGGTGGATGGGGGGGGGGGGGGGGGTCACCGGCTATCGCAGTTAATGAAGTTTTAGAAAAAGAAACGGCCGGCATCGAGCCAAATATTTGAAAACAATTTGCTTTGAAAAACAGTAGAAAATAATAGAGTGAGCTCAGCTGAAGTGGAAAAGAAAGTAAATAGATAAACTTTCGATTCGCTCCTCATTCGTGCGTTCGTTGTCTTCTTCCTGGGGGTCAGATGAGGACTGTCAGGCTCGTCGCTAAACCTGAAAAAGGAACAAGGTTTTCACTAGATTTGATTCTAAATTTGAGACATACTATTCGTCATGGGAATGCATATCGCCTGCTATGTTTATGCCAGAGTTTCAAACTAAGATGATCTTATGATAGCAAGGTGTAAGGAGATGTTTTACTCAGTCTCACATGGTATTATCAGATCTTGCAAGATTAGTAAGTTCAAAAGTTTCCCAAAACCAAGGAGAAAAAGTTTTTAAAGACAACAACATGTCTTGAAGGTCCTCTGTCTGTCCCTTGTTAAAGCCCACCACCAAAGGTGAAAGGGTGATATTGCTTAACAACATGTTTCATGAAACACTGTCAGTGGATCGACACATATAACTGATTCACACTTGGACTCAACCTAGTTCAAGACTGCCACTACAGACAATCAACCTCATTCATCACATAAATGCTCATAACTTTGTCATATTAACAGACACAGAGTTAACATTTGGTGTGGTAGAAGTTGAGCGTCATCCTCAACACATAAGCTGAGCACTAACTTTACCATTCTCCGACCTGCAGGCTGCTTTCCACCTCTTCTGTTCAGATCCGATGCACTCCTGACAACAATATGAATCTTTGATAGCGTGGGATTTGCTGACTGGACCACAAACTGTTCAGCAGAGTGAAATTCCTTGCAGTCAGCCAGTCGGTCAGGCAAGAGCTGCACTGTTTGTTTTGGAGGAGTAGCAGAGAAGAGCTCGAAAAACAGTTCTCAGTCCTCCTTTGTGTCTTTTACTTCTTCTGTCTGTCTGGAAGTTGCTTTGTATTTCTGGGGTTCACAGAAATTCCTGTGTGACAGTGTGAGCCATAGATCGGGGGGAGTTCAGACCACATGTATGGCAGGGTGGTAGGAGGCAGCAGAGCTATTTGAGGAATGCTTTTTGAGAGAAAAGTCGATGATAACCTCCTGGCTCACCACACTTTAAAATTTAGAAAGACCCCCCTTTGCATTTAGGTGCCAAAGCTGGGAAAAGTACTCTTTCCCTCTTTTAAATTAAGTCCTCCTGGCATGTCATTCCCTTAGCTTCTTCACCCCACCGAGTTGTCCCTTGTAGAGCTGCTGGGCATGCCAGGAAGTTAACATTCTCCACTGTGTACCTCATCCAACGGACATCCTGCATTTCCTGACATTTGTGATCGGGCTCGGTCTCTGGAGAGGAGCTTGGGAAAAGGAGAGTAGAGTATTAACCTACACTGCTTCTAAAACTGTCATGTATTATGTCACTCACTGCTCTCACCCAAAATAAAAAGTGCCCCCTGTTTCCAAGAAGCAACAGCAGAGAACAGAAATGGCTTTAGGTAAAAATATGCTGACATTTATTTGTACTTTGTAAATTGGAATTTTCACATCCTGGGTTGGAAAATTCAGCTGGAACCCTTTTAAAGTCAGAACCCAAACTTGAAAAATCAGAGGTACTCTACTTCCTCACCTGAAAAAAATACCTAATCTATTTAAAATTTAGTATAGCTACCATGAAAGTATTGATAACTAATAACTGCACCTGCACATATTTCAGATTGTATACCAATAATGCCCCCCATGCTGCCCTTTGGTCAAAATGACTCAATTTGATAATTTAGGTCAAATTGACCCAAGAGTATTCATGAGGGATAAATCAGTCACATACAAAGTACTGATCAACCTCTATTTGTGGACATGTTACAGTGTTTAAACAACTGATCAATAATATATCTAGGCATAGAATGAGAACCCAGATGTTGTAGCCACATAGGACAAGGACCACTACTTGCCGCAGTACAGTTTTTATGTGACACCACTCTATGTGTTAGAAAAAGACAATTTTCTGATTAAAACAAAAATGCATGTCAAATCAGATTGATAGATAGAGGCTATGAAAAGCATTATGTTAAATGTGACAATACAACACCCTTAGTTAGTTGGGAGGGTATGTTGGAGAAAATGTCCAATAGATATCTAGTGAGAAAAATATAACATGGCAACCCAAATAAATGGATATTTTTGTTTCAGTTTCGAACAGTTGTTCAAGTTGCTTCATCCATTTGTATTAATGTTGACGGTTTGAATGCATAAAAAGCCGAGAAGTAACAGATAATTAGGTTTTTGAAGAGGGGTTTTGTGGAAAGGTATAAAGAAAAAGGTTTATACGTAATGATGATCGCTTTATGACCTCAGTTTGGTGAAATCGTTTGAGTCAGACAGGATTGATGAGATACTGTAACCTAAAAGACAAAGGTGGACTTGGAGGACTGTGATCAATAAAACAGCTTCAATCTCCCAAATTTCATAGCAGTTTCTTATTTTATAAACCTTGCTGTCTTTTTAGCATTACACAAGTATTTAAATGTTTAAGAAAAAAACTAAAATTTACATAAACCATTATGAAATTCTGATTATTTAGGTGGAAAAGTTCATATTAGTACTATCTATTTGAACTAATACTATTATGTAACAGATCAATGGCAATGGCACCCTTTTGAAGAAGAATTGCAAATTGTAAAAGTGACATTAATTCTGACAGTTTGTGTGCTCTTTATTCTAAAGTACAAATCAATGAATCATCCACGATGGTGGGTTTTAAAGTGGACGCACGAAAAAGACAAAAAGCAAACTCAAGCCTGTGAGGCGACGCTGCTTCTTTTAACTACCATCCTCATCAGAAACAGCAGAAATTGTGCACCTGGTGGTTTCAACGACAATAGACTCCCACGGCTCATAGGAGTGGAAATCAAATTATGCTTTAAATTACACTGAAGCTGTGCCCCTTGAAATAAAAAGCTTGTCAGCAGCATCGCAAAGAGCAATCCACTTTAAATGTAACTTGTTTGCACTTCACAGCAATTATACCTAGCCTTATTTTGTCAGCATGGTGAAATGACGAGGAAAGCTTTGCGTTTTAAAAATCTGTTTGCAATAGGTGTGTGTTGTTGCCACAATGAAGCTCCCATTTAAAAGGATAGTCAGGTCATTTTGAAGTGACATTTTGTCAGTTAGTTATTGGTAGTTAATATGTTATTAGTCATAACATCAGTCTGTTGAGCCAACACATTGTCACTCTCTACTTGTCACATATGGACACTTAGCCAAGTTCTCTCTGTGTCTGGTTTTGACGCATCAGGTACCCCCCTCACATCAGTTATTGACATGCTGGAAAGGGTCTTTGGGTTGGGGTCTGTGGTTAAGTTTACAGATCAAGGTTACTGGTTTATGTATAAGGTCACAGATTGGATGTTTAGTGCTAATAGAAGTTAAGTTTATGGTTTGGGGTTAGGATTACATTTAATTGCACAATCGCGCATTTTCTACACTTTTCAAAAGTATGGCAAAGGGCTCCTCCTCGTTGTTCTCATCTTGTGAATATGGTGCAAGGGGATTAAAGTTAGAGCTGACATGTCAAAACCGGACACAGAGGGAACCTGATTAAGTATCAAAAATGGTTGGACTTTTCTCCTATGAAAGGTTGTTGTGAAGTGCAGTGTCAGAAATGGTAGGAGGTTATTAAAGATACAGAGGTAAACAGAGGTGTTTAGATACAACTATGATGCCAAGTCAAATTTATTTTTGATATATACAGCATTTTCAACAACTGAATGTAACTTAGTTACTTGATGGTATAGAATTGAACAATATACCTGGAAATATGTAATACCCCTTTTAAATTGTTCACTGTGTTAATTAGGTCAAGGGCAGGACAGACCAGACAGCAGATAGAGATGCTGCACGAGAAAGCCATTGCCCTTCGCTCTCATCACTCGTTCCTATTCTTCATCTATTTTAGCCATAGAGGGGTTACACTGTGGCTAATGAGCAGGACTAAAATAGGTCTATGGACACGTGCTTTTGCTTGTATGCAGTGTGTATGTGTGAGGCTGTGAGTCTTTTGAGGGTCTTCTTTTTTTTTTTTTTTGTCTGCCTGTGGAGCATTTCACCTTGGCCACGGCTTTGGAAGGGCAGCCTGATTGAAAAGCTTTCTGGCCGTGGCATCTGCCATCCTCCCCGCTGCTCTGTCACCACTTTGATTCATGCACAACCTTATGAAGCGCCAAAGCGGCCAAAAGCTTGACGTACAGACACGCGCGCGCGCACGTAGGACCCGCGCGCGATCCCGAATGACCCGCGCGC
>JARVGW010000323.1:5556393-5605857 GCA_031762495.1 Anablepsoides rubrolineatus
TATTTATTGACAGCCTACCCAACCCAATTAGGATCTGAGTGAAAGAATCACCTCTCACATTTTTCTGATAAAAAATAAAGGGTGCATACATTAAAATGGCCACAAAAAATGTTCGCGATATTTCCAGCAGAGCAGACCCTCCAATTATTGTTACTTAGGGTCAAAATTAACAGAAAAATCACAAATAAAAAGTATGGCAGACCATGTTCGGTTCAACCCATTTTTGAGACTTTGGCTCCCCGACTACTAGGAACACTTTGTCATTTGACTGCTACTGGTGAAATCAAACCTCCGACTCACAACTGTGCAAAAAAACTGATTACACTACAATGTCTCATGGTTTTCTTTGGTTAATGTTTGTGTCTTTTGTAAACTAAACTAGTTTATGTTTTCTCTCCCATTACTTGAGCCCAGTCATGGTTGTTAGCTGGACACACATCCATGCTTTTCACCCAACATAAGCAAATCATTTTGATATGCAAATATCTGTGTTTTTTTTGTTTTGTTTGGGCAGCTACCTTTGAGTGTTCCCCTCATAGGTCTACAATTTTTACTGTTTGTTTTGAGGAAATATTTTGTCAGGAGAGTTGTTGTCCACTATAAGGTAACTTATCACTAAGGAACCACAAATAAACAAAAGCTTGTCCAATGGTGATCTCCACTTGTGATGTTGCATACATTATCTGATGCCCTCTCAATGCTCTCTCTCTCAAATGACTGAACAAGTTGTGTGAATTATGTGGGGATTCAGTATATCATAACAAAAAAAGACATTCTTAGATTAAATTTCGACACATTCAACCTCAGGAAATACAGGATAGTTCAGCTCAAACGTTGGCCGGGGAATTGAAAAAAATCAGATTTTTGCAACAAAAAAAAAAAAATTGGATTTGAGCATCAAGACCTGCAGTTTGAATGTATAGCCTTAGACTGATGATGCCTTTATTGTCATTGTACAGAGCTCAATGAAATTACATTTAAACTGCATCTTAGCTTGGGAAAAGTGAGCCTGAAATATACTCCTTCCATGTGGGGATGATGGCTGTATCCTGAGTCACTTTTACATGTTACATAATATTTGGTCGGGTTTGATGCCATTTTCTTAAATTTTCTTAAGTTTAAACACAGCTAAACCCTGTGATTGAAACCAATGAAGTTGTTACCAGAGTTTATGCGCACAGGTGTGGAGCGGACAAAATCATGTATACCGTAGTCTTTTAAAAATAGCCTAAGTGGAGATCTCCATTCCTAGTAAGATATTAACTTTTTTTGGTGATCTTGTCTTATGAAAAGGTCAAAAATCAGGTCGTTTATCCACTTAGTTCTTATCTGGACAAAATTTTATGCTTTGCTGCTTTGTTCTCCTCTCGTGCTACACAAGTCCTTTGTTCACCTTAATATTTATTCCACTTCTCTCAACTTTCTCTAAATCCTCTCTAATAATTAGAATTCCCTTATTTTTTCACTTTGACACAGGTGAAAATAATATTTTGAAAAGAGAAAAAAAGTGAGGATGGCTGCATGTTGATGCATGTCAAACCCCACCTGGGGGATTTAACCCAACAGTACTGCCATTCAGAGTGTAAATCACCTTTTTTGTGGAAAAAGAAGCTTTGCATTAAGTGGGTTCAGAATCACTAAAGAGACCTGATGTTTTGACAGCGAATTGGGAATCATGCAAAACTATGAAAATGGGTCTCCTTTGCCCACAGGGTGCATATTTTCTAAGGAGTCAGAAAGAGCATTGGTGTGACTGAACATGACCACACACCTGCTGCATGGTGCACACACATACATCAAAATTAATTACTGTCTTGACTTCTCCGAATCGTGCTTAATTCACCGGGTTCCTGATGATGATGTAGAAACGAGGTGGCAGGTTCGGCCAGGAAAACGTTGAATAAGTAGCCCGCAGAGCTGAAAACCTGGCAAGAATTCACACCATGAGCAATTAGAAACAGTGGAAACCTGAACCCAAATATCTGCTTTTGGAGCACAGCTAGCCCTGTCGCTCACAATCAAAACACGGCACGGAAAACTCGTCTGGACCCATCCTTCAAAGTCACACACACGCACGCACTCACAGGCAGCCACTGGAGTGAAAAACCACAAATCAAACTCATTTAAAAGTACACTTTTAACAAGTGCCTGAAAGCATGCGCCAATAACCAGGAGCTGTTTAGACCACCGTCATTGTCCAGACGCTTCTGTTCCTCCTCTACCAGCTTTAGTTTTGCGTGCCAGAACCCAGGGATGTGTTTGTGTTGTGGTGCTTCTTCTCACAAAGCTGTCCACCTCGTTGGCTTCTCAACTTTGCACTGACTCGTTTTTGAGTGCTTCCTTAAAAAGCTGTGGGTCTGAAATTCCATTTGAAAGCGAGTTTTTAATGCCTTTAACACCTGCTCTCTCTAAACACCCGCCGAAAACCAAAATATAATGAGGTCTTAGGCTCATTTCTTCCTCATAGATCAGAAACACTTACAGAGTGCTACTCTGTGGTTAACACGGACAACTATTCAGGCGAGTTTAGTCATTAAAGCAGTTGGATGATTCCAACCTCTGTGCTGCTGGGAGCAGAAACCCACCTCAGAATGTGTGTGCGCGCGTGTCAGTATAATGAAAGAATATAACTTCCCCACCTGTTCGGAGTTTTAACCTGAGACCTCATTAGCACACAGTGTTTTATTTCCACTACATTACCTACACAATATGCTGTCTTGCTTGGTGTTTGTAGTCCTCTGAGAATGAATGCGAGTGGATTGTTTTTCTTTACAGTTCTTGTATTTCCCTGTGTCGGCACCATGTCAGTAACACTGCTTCTGTTGTGATCATTTTAGGTATGACTACGTGGAGGTGCGAGACGGCGTGGACGAGAGTGGTCAGCTGGTAGGGAAGTACTGTGGGAAAATCGCCCCCTCGCCGGTCGTCTCTTCGGGTAACCAGCTGTTCATCAAGTTTGTGTCTGATTACGAGACCCACGGAGCAGGTTTCTCCATCAGATATGAAATCTTTAAGACAGGTGAGTCGCAAAATGATAGTGTTATGAAATCGAAGTGATTTAAAATAATGCAAGATAGTAAAATATTAATATAGAGTTATGCAAACTATTGTCACTCGTGAACCCATTACTTTGAATGCTGTGGATTTAATATTTATACTTTTACTGTTGAATTTAAGTTCTAATGTTTCAGTTTATGATGCCCAGCTCTCTCCCCAAATAATTTCCTCAATCACCTCAAGGCACTTTGTCCACTGTATTATTGTTTTGATGGTGAAACTGCTTTTTTCCATACAAAATGTTGACACTTGACCATCAGTTTTTAGATTTAAGACTGATATGTTTGTCACCAACCATTTCAAATACCTAGAATTTGAAATATGTAGGATGAATAATTTTACTGTAGCAAAAAATAGAGAGGCTGTCTAATTTCATAGTTTATTTGTGCTTTAGTCAAGGCGTCAAAGCCCCACATTATGCAAATGCAATATGGCAGCCAATATGCTTCATTCAAAACAAATGAATCATAGCCCCATATGTTCTGTAATTGTAGCAGTTTTTTTTGTCTAGTGTGAGTTATTATACCATAAGCAAAGGGTGTAATTTACTGAGCAGTGATTGAACAAATGTTGTTTTAAGTGTTGGTTTATCGTCAGATGGCAGTCCGTAGAGAGGGTGTGAACGTGCTGTTATTACGTCTGACAAGCTGGTCGTGGAGAAAGTGAATTCTGTTTGCTGAGAGGGGCATCAAATCACAGTACTTCCAACTCCTAAAACTAAGCAAACACATGGTATTTCAGTATACTTAAGTGCAAATACTACACAAGGATATTTATCTTATCAGAACAAAGCAGAACTTCCTTGTGGTTTGCTGCCTTCCTTTGTTTGGACTAAAAGAAGATAAAAGAAGAGGAGGAGGACTGCCTCTCTAGGAAATGACTGTGAGAAGGCAGACAGGTGCTACAGACTGCACTTTCATTAATTAACCTTAGCGGCAGTCTATGAGACAGCCCCCCCCTCCATGACCTCTGAGACAAGATGAATAGCCTGACGAGGTTCCTCCCCTCCTTTTAATCTGGCCCGATGTGTGTTTGCGCTTGTGTTTGCACGACCCCGGCTGTGTGCGCGTCACCACCGAGGCAGGGCAGCTGGTGGAGTGCAGGGCCATTTATGAGATCAAAGCGACAATCCAGCCCGACATACGCAAACTCATCCGCACAAGCTGCCTCATTCCCCCTGATAGGCCGGTTAAATCTGCTACATTCTTTCCATGATTAGTTTAGCATTTCCCAGCCTCGTCTATTAGCCAGGACGGATTATAAATGAGCCGTGTTAGAGGCCCTCTGACAATAGGGGAAGGAACTGCTAAACACACTTGTGGGCTGCTTTAGATGAAATGTAGATTTTAGGGAGAAAAAAAATGATTTCATAGGGTTGAGATAGAAGTTAGAGCAAGATGACAAGCTTTGTTTTTTAGCTGATTGAACCCAATGTGGAATCAGGGTTTTTGGTGAGTGGGGCAGAGGGGGACAGGGTCAGAACTTTCTTTCATCTTGGTATTTTGCACCCAGCCCTGTTCCCTCCCATTGAGGAGCACCAAGGGGGGTGGGGGCTTACGAGATCCAGACCCACTTTTGTGCTTTGAATGCACTTTGTGTTTTGACTCTGACGCCACTGGCACCCGCCAACAACAGGGCTCTGAGATCAATTAACAGCTCTGTTAGTTGGAGCGAGAGGGAGAAGGGAGCCGAGCAGAACGAGAGATACAAAGCTAGCTGATTAGCATGGCTTATCAACAAACAGGGCATTAGCTGGGAAAACACTGTGTTGGCTAACACATGTAACGCTAATGATGATACACAGATGCTCCGATAACGGATAAAGAAGCGGGAGGCTTGTGCATGTCAATGATGGAAAACACAGAAAATACCACCTGTTTATTGCTGTGATTATAAGCCTGAATCATTGCAAGTATGCTTCGGGGAATTACACAAGCAAAGGTCACATGGAAGATAAATAAACCCACAAATTAAACATGTAAACGAATGCCGCTTTTAGGGTTGGTGTGCCAGCTTAAACAAGTATATTTTATCTATGCAGGCTGACCTGCTAAAGCTATAAAGCATGCAAATAAACTTTCACCTAGAATATGCTGGCACCTGCAGCTTTGGCTTTTATCAGCTGCTGCCTGCAAAGTGTCTAATTGGAAGAGAGCAGGTTGTTTTGCGTCTCTCTTTGGCTGCTTCCACATCAGTCTCTACCCCTCTCCACGCCTCGGTCCCATCCAGCCATCTTAATTAGCACGGGCTATTTATTTTATAGCCTGCAAATTGGCAGCTCCGCTCCACCGGCTAAGGTCTGGCAAGCGATGGGGATGGTGAGTAAGCAGGGAGGCATATTTGAGCTGAAGGGAGCAGGTTAACAGGTATGTTCTTGTAGGCTTTCAACTTCAAGATAATGCTAAAATATAAATAAACACCTGGAGAAATTAAAAAAGGTACCAGTGCAGCTACTGACCAAAATACCAACGTGTAGCAACTATCTTCTGGCCAATGACAATTTAGAACTTACTTTGGTAATGACCCGGTCTGACAAAATGCCTATTTTTGATGTATAAATAAAAAAATGAGTATAAAAATTGAGTACGTCTGAAGGGAGGTCCACTTTGTCCCACTACAAATCATCATTGATTCCAAAGCCCTGTTTGTCACATCATTGGGATGTTGGTCCTGCTACACTGAGCGCACACCTGTGAAAATATTTTCAGTGTGTGTGAGGGTATATGTCATTTTGGGCCAGGAGGGGCACATTGGGCTTTTGTGGAAAACACAGACTGATGGTATGGGTCACATCTGGCATGGAGACGTGGTGCAGTCGCCCACATATGCAACCCTCATGGAAAGTTAACACAAGAAGTTCCTTTAAAAGGATTCAGAAGGGAGCCTCCAACCAGCACCTGTATCCTATCTGACCTGTATCCTTCGCTTTTTAGAGCTGGAGTGACATGGGGGCACCTAAGGGCTCAGATGAAGAAGGTTAGAGCTGTAATGGGTGTGGAATGGGTGGGAGGGGACATGAATGCAGGTCCTAATGACCAAGCAGAGAGCAGCATGGTACATAAACAGTGGTGATTTCCCTTGCAGGCTAAAAACAACATCTTCAACGCTCATGATTATGGTCAGAATAACTGGAAGAAGTGTGTGTGTGTGTGTGTGTGTGTGTGTGTGTGTAGAGGCAGGGAGGTTTGGAATAGTGATTAGCAGGAAAAAGAGCAAAGTAGTGATGTGAAAAGGCAGGGAAATAGGAAGAGATTTAGAAAAGAACAGATAACAAGGGCTGTCGAATTTCTTGAATCAATGTTGTTCCAATGATTAACATCCAGCAGTTGCTGGTCTGCTTTTAGCACTTAGAGGAATAGCCTAAAAGAGACATAGAGGAACAAGTCATCTGGGAAACTAGCAATTGAAATGCACTCTACTTTCATAACAATGGAAGCACATTTATTGTAAGTTCCTTATACATCTCCAACACATGTAAAGATTAAAATCATATCTCTGTTATGAACCATTCTACCGGCTGCAACTTGTCCCGTTAAACAAATTCTGATCCCTCACCACTGAGTTGTAAATGGTGTTTGCTTACTTCTGGATTCAGAAAAGAAAAAAAGAAAAAAACAACGGCACAATAAAACTACCGTTAAAAGGAGCCTTTACAGCCAGCAGTGAACATTGGAGTGTCTGGTTGGAAGCTGGTGGTAAATGTACGCTCAAGGTCACTTCTTTTCTTTCTCTTAACTTCCTGCCATAAATTCAGCTGTTTGTTTAAAAGCGACCTGTGAGCTGCACTGTGGTCAAACTGTCTGTTTTATTGCAGATGAAATGCAACTGCTGGTGTTCTCTCTGTGCCGGACCTTTTATATTTTAAAAATCCCCCTTTTCTCAACATGGCGATGAGTCATCTAAAAAAAAAAAAAAAGATATTGTCCAGTGAGGCAATAAAAGATTATGAGTGAAACAGAGACAGAATTTGAGGGCAGGGAGTTGGCGTTCAACTAAACCCTTAATATATTTGCAGAGAAGCTTCGTTGTCAACAGATGAAAACACAAGCTGTATGTGAGCATGGTCAATGCCACACAAGATCCTGATAGCTATCGGAGAAAGTCACTTGAGCAGACTTTGCCATAAACCATCCTGCGTTTAAGGGGAGCTGGGGGAAAGACCCCCTACATGGATGCTCCAGATGAAAAAGATGATTATCTCGCCTGTGGGAGCAGCTAGAGGATTCTGTCTCTCGTGCCATTCCATTTTATTTTTTCACTTGTGTGTAGCCAGGGACACAAAATCTGACAGTAGTGAGGTTTGTCCTTGGCTTGATCTTAGTCAGAATAATTCAGTGGGAAATCCTTGGTACAACGCTTAGGCTAGCATCTCAACAAGCTGATATTTTTGGAGACCAGTCTGTGATTGAGTGTTGCGAGATAATAAGTAAATTTTCCGTTATAGTCTCACTTATATCAGAATGTTTGTAACTATGTGACCAGAAAACCACATGGCCATGTTTTGCACAGCCGTTTTATGAAAATAATGGCTTATTTTTATGTTTGCATACATTTGAATGCTAACAACAGGAATTCAAATTTAGAAAGAAAATTAAATAATTAAGCAAATGCATTTATCAAATGAAAAAGAACAAATTACAGTAAGTTAAATTAAGATAAAATATATTTGTGTTCAATAAAATAAAACACGGAATTAAAAAGAAAGATTTTTATTAAATAGCAATCCAATAATAAGTCAAATGTATGAAACCATCTACATAGAAAGGGTCCACTGTGAAGACATGTCCCTGGGGATGTTTCAATACCTGTTTTTCTCAAACTGAATACAAGTATTTCAGAGTTGTGTACTCTCCGGTGTAAGTACCAATATTGAGTACTTACTAAGTTAGAACTTAAACATTGCACAATGAGTTTCAAAACACACTACACACACTACAGCCCTTCTGACTGGATCAAATCAAATATACAGCATGATATATATGTTGCAACATTCTAAAATGAATAAAATTAACAAATAATGTTTTCTTTTAACTTGTATATATTCCTTTAAGGTCCCCCTGCCCCTCTCCAGCTTCCAGAGTGATCTATTCTAGTTTGATAGAGGGGTTTACAACTATATAGTGGTGCAAAAACAATTTATTTAATTAAAAGATGTCAAAAATGTGTTAAAGGTGTCACTAAATGTGTTACTGATACTGAAATTGGTATCAGAACACCACTACACATCAGCACAAAATGTTTTAATGTTTGATCAGATCAATCTAAATTCAAACGGGTGGATAGATTTAATTTATTGAAAAATAAGATGAAAAAGGAAAAGACGTTCATGAACAATCATGTTTACAATCTGTTCTCTTCAGCAGTGAGTCATGATGGAGCATGAAGTTTAATACCAATAATCAGAGAAAATTCCACTTCTATCTTCATCACTCCAGCTCCACAGCAATCGTTTTATTGTTGGTTTTTTTGGGGGTTGAAAAAAGTGGCTTTCATCTATTGTTTTTTCCCCTCTCAAAATGTCTGACATTCTCCCAAGTGTGGCAAAGTTAAGTGCAAAACTGCAGCATCCAGGGAATGCTGTCCCTCGGCAAAATCTCTCCACTTTCTCCGAGTAAATACAAGGGAAGCTGTGAAATTAATAGTGCCTACTGTTCTCCAAGGCTACACTTTAGCTGCAACGCTAAATGTCAACTCTCTTTTGAGTCAAAACGCTCCTCGCCGTGGCTTTCAAGTCGGGAAGAAAGAAAATCAATATGACTCTCCAGCTCCTCGCTCACCACACTGGTGGACAGACTCAAGTGGGCCTGATGGTCTTCAATTAGGGGCCCGGCAAGATGCCTGAGTGACGCTGGAAAAAAAAGCAGTTTGCCACATTCATTTGAGCTACAGTGACTGCAGCACAGTAGCTCTATCCAGCGATAACTCCCTGCAATTTTGGTTTCTATTGGCCTCATCTGCAGCCATCACGCCAGCTGCTCGACTACCATGAAAATGATGTTATCCTGGGTACATTTTTGCCACTAATGGCTCCAAATAATTGCCTTGAATGACAGCACAGCTATCTTTTTGATGTTCCGTGTACTCGTATTAAGCATATCTTGGACCAGTACTTGAGCCCGCAAATCGTAACGCCTGTTCCTCGTATGCCTTTTTTTTAAAACTGTATTTATGGTTTTTTTTTTTTAACACAGCAGTCATTCTCAAATCATAATCTTGTGCTCATGATGCTCTGAGAGGTAGCTACCATGGGAAAAGTGCTAATGCTCCTCATCAGCTGAAAGGCAGCCCTCTGGGGAGCTGTGCATAAATATTTTGACTTTCCCCCTGTGTAAAACTGTGCACGTGTTGAAGTATGCACAATCATTGCTCCCCCCCTCTTCCATCACCCAAGCTGTAGTTTTTCTTGAGCACCTCTCATGTGTTTCACACACATGGCTTGTTGAAGGCTTTGTAGGTGTGTGTGTGTATTTTTCAGCATCAATCAAACTGTTTATTCATCGTTTCTCAAATCTGGTGATTGAGGCCTTTCACTTTTGTTTACAGCGCTGGGTCCAGATGTTCCAGGAGTTTTTCATTTAACACACACGGTGATGCAGTGTAATGTTTGGCTAATAAAGGGGAGAAAAAACATGAGCAATACAGAGTAGAGTTGAAAGACGCAGATATAGCTTCTTGGGGAGAGAAGAGCCATCAAGGTGGTCTCTCAGCTGTGGGCCATAAAGAGTCCTGGTCTTAATAGAGCAGCTTCTTTATACCCACCGTAAGAAAAAGACTTACAAACAGATCTCTTTCAAAATTGCTTTTTCAAACAAACTATCTCTTCCCCTTGTTTTGTATTTGTTTTATCCAACTGTTTCACTCACCATTTAATTTCTGGCTTTTTTTAATCCTTACTGCAGGGCCCGAGTGCTCCAGAAACTTCACCTCCAACAGCGGCGTCATAAAGTCACCCGGCTTCCCGGAGAAGTATCCCAACAACTTAGACTGCACTTTTATGATCTTTGCCCCAAAGATGTCGGAAATCATTTTGGAGTTCGAGAGCTTCGAGCTGGAGCCCGACACGACGCCGCCGACTGGTGTGTTCTGCCGCTACGACCGGCTCGAAATCTGGGACGGATTCCCAGGAGGTGAGTGGGCATAGCAGGTCCAGATTCAGCCATACACTTTATGTTTTTGTCATGTACTTCAAAGCCATGTTATAGCTTTGTTACCAGCTGTGGTCAAAAACAGATATGAAAAAATTGGAAAAAAGTGAACAATGTATGCTTTTTTTTCACATATTATTGTGAAATTTCTTGTTTCATTGAATGGCATGTGCATAAGAACTGTGTGATTCATGTATTTGCTTCTCTGAGTTTTGACATGATCTTAATCTCACCACTTATTGGCACATCACAGTTATTCCAATATTTCTGTTGGCAGAGAGAAAACCTTACCAGTTTTATACAATAAAATGACAATACCCAAAGTAGAGTTCTGGCTCTAACAGGCCTTATTGCTCAATGCCAAATAGTTCCTGATCACATGCACCTCCACCGGTCCTTTTATTGAGTAGCAGTCTTTGTGTGGGCCACAATTTGTGAGGTCAAATACGTTTGGGAGTTCAGTGTCTAATCTCAGATGTTGTGTTTGACGTTTTGGTTTGACAGTCCCATTCTGCGGGAAATGACTCGAAAAGGAATTTCCTTCACAAGTTTCTTTCTGTTTCCCACTAATGAGGGGAAACAAAGATGCTCATTCCAGCGAGGCTGAACCTGATAAGGGCCAACATCTGCTAGTTGTAGGTTTGGAACAAAAACCTGTAAGACTCACACACAATCACATATTGCCCTAAAACACTGTTCAAAATCCATTCATCCTAGAAGTCAGCAGGTGAGGGATAAGGTGAGGGAGCGGGAGCAGTGTTCAAAGCCTGCTTCCACAGCCTGAGATTAGCCTTTTAACTCAGCGAGCGAAATCACATCTTGAAGTTTTTTTGGGGGGGTTTTCTGCGGGCAATTCCAGCGCGGAAAAGATGAAAGCGTTTCTCACCCATCAGAGGCTGAAAATTGAAAGAATTTGATCTGGCTGCGTTCGCCCCGATGCTCACATCAGTATTCTCTGCTTTTGCTTCCCAGGTGATAAGGTTGAAGTGTTAATCACGGCGCCTCTTCAAGCGAGTTTACTTAAAGTTCACATCTCAGAAGATGTTAACTTTGCCGAGGGTGACCTTTGATTCGTCGGAGTGTGCCTCATTTGTATGTTCGCCCCTTGAGGTTCGGGGATGTTTCATTTCCAAGATATGTGTTGATTGAGGACACTGTCAAAGATTATAAAAAGAGAGAGAGAATATGCTTTATTATTAACACCTTTTGAAACAATTTATTTTAAGAAAAAGAAAAAAAAGTTGTGCTCAGCTATTAAAATTCAGAAAATTCTCAGTTCAAGTGTGAATAGAAACAGTTGGATTGATGCGAGCTCAGGGTAGAAAGTAGACACTAGCATTTCTTGTGGTATTGCACCTTTTGAAGGTTGCTGTGTGTGACAGACAGTGGTGTGTAAAGATAAGCCACAGGAGGAAAATAGCATGTTGCCTTTTTGCCAGGCAGTTCCTGTTGTGCCTGCTGGATCGATAGTGCATTAGCGCAGGAGGCATGCTATAGCAGCTGGAGTGTGCTGAGGTGGGAGATGTCCAGGCAGGCAGCCGGGGGGATTCACACCTCTTCATTCCCCCACTTCTCAAAGTACAGCTCACTGGACAAGGCGCTGAAGAAGAAAGAACCCCTTCTTCCTTCTCCCTCTTTCCCTGAAGATAGGGAAAGCAGGCAGGACATCGAGTTCATAGTGAGGTTCTTTAAAATTTTATAGAGCTGTGGAGTCATGCAGATAATCCGGTAGATAGCTTGTTTTTTTTTTTCCTTTCAGACTACAGGGCTTAAAGGCAGACCTTAGTCTCCCAGACGTACACCATGGCACCTGGTTTATGAAGATTAATCTGAGCCGTCACACCGCTGGCCCAGAAGTCCCCGCGGGCTGGCCTTTGCCTTTCATGTCGGCGCTAAGAGCTGGAAGTGGCATGTTTTGGATGACAGGAGGCCGCGGGGAGGCAGGACTGTCATTCGCCGCTGATCACAGCATTACTAATCAGAGATAAGCTGCAGGTCCCCACGCTCTGACGGGAACACACACTCATAAATGTGCACGGATCACAGCCCACTTCGGAGACGAGGAGCAAGGTCGCTGCGCTGCCTCGCTCTGACTCACCACAGTCACTCGTTTGCCAGATTTCTGTCTTTCCCTTTCTGTTTGTCACCCGTCACGCCTCGCCCTATTCTTCTCCGCCTGCTCAGCAGAACACGCACCTCTTGTGTTTTTATTGCTTTCTGTCTTTTAATACCCCCTCTTATTGTCCCTGTCCAGTCTTTACTTGTTTGGTCTCCTTCACAAAATCCACTGGGCCATGGCAGTGTCTGCCTGAACTCTAAGAAAACGAGTTTGGGTACAGGGGGTTTGAGGTATTTACAGCCAGTAAATAGACAGAGACCATGACCTGGCCCACACCACAGGCTTTCCTATGCTGTTTTAGTCTGAAGGGAGAGCAAGATTGGAATGCTGGGAAGCTTTTCTCATGCCGCTTTATGGGGTTGGTCCCATACCTCAGTGACACACGAGTTTTAACACTTTCACAGGGGGAGTTGATGGTACAAAACCAATGTGTGACATGGCTGAGGCAAACAAACAAATATTGAGTTAAGCCAAGTCTAACCCAAGAAACAATATTTGTTCTCTTCTCCCTTTTGTCTCTCTCTCTCTCCAGTCGGTTCTTACGTTGGAAGATACTGTGGTCAGAACACGCCGGGCAGGATCATCTCCTACACGGGCATTTTGGCACTGACAATCAACACGGACAGCGCCATCGCCAAGGAAGGCTTTTCTGCAAACTTCACTGTCATTGAAAGAACCGTTCCAGAAGGTGAGCTGAGAAAAATAAATAAATCACGCAGAATGAAAAAAAAAGGAAGGAAGAAACTCAAGTAATCAGGAAACATTGGAACAAAACTCCCATGTTTGAGGTGGAAAGCAAAATGAAAACATAAATTCAGAGTGGTTTGTTCAGTGAGGAAAAGTAAGAGGAACTGGAATTCACAAGCTGTAAAAGAATGATAGGGCTGGAAAATAAACACCCAAGGCACATTAATACCAGCAAAAAGTAATCTTTGTCCTTTTATGACTCATTCCCTCTAGCTGAAAAAAAATGACCCAACCCAAAGAGATTTTTCAGCCATTTTTAAGAGAAGCTCTGAACAATTAATATATTATTTTATCTGTTGTAGACAGCTTGATGAACAGCCTCGGTTTCTAAGTTAGAGCGCAATTTAGACTGGATGGGCAAGCTTGTGGCTGCTTTAAATGAAGCTAAAACCAAAGTGGATTGCTGTTTAAACAACCCATTTTATGAAAATGTCTTTTTATAAAATTTTACCTCACTTTTGAGTTACAATACCTTGTTATTCCAACAAAAATATGAATTTCCTGACTGAATGGCCTCAGGTGGAACCTAAATTGATAGGGTTAGGGTTGATTTTCAACCCTTTTCTGAGCTTGCAAAATAATAATTCTAAAATTCCATGTATAAAATGGTAAATGAAGAAATTGTGGTTTACAAGACAGACATTTTCAAATTAGCTTCTAGACCAGCGCCAAAGGATAACTTCCTCATCAGTAACAAGTCTGGACACATACTTCTGTACACCCTAAGGGCTTTTACATGCTGCATTATTGTCATGGGACTCGAGACCCCTGACCCTGTTTTGCAAAACCTTCCATCTAAACATTTCATTAAGGAAGACAAACTCTGGTAAGAGTTGTAAATCTGTCCGGCAGCTAGACCACCCCGTTCACAAGGACTCACACACACTGTCAGTCTCTGAATAGCAACAAAGGTGCATGACTTTCAGCAAGTCCACTAATCATCTCCAAAAGGGATCTTGTCGCGCCTGAAGGGAAGGCAGATAATGTCAGTGTGCACATGTGTGCACACACAACAAGCAAAACATGCCTGTGTCACAGTAATGAGCTTAGCCATAACTGTGGATGTCTATTTTTTTATTATGAGGTAGGAGAATTTTTAATCACAGATTGAATTATGCAAATCAAATGTTCACATTTACCAAAAAGGCACTGGTGAAATATCTGATCTGTAAACAGTCAATACTTCAACTCAAGAGTAAGTTGCTCAGTCTTACATCATCAACCGCATGCATCTAAGATAGAAAAAAAAAAGTTTCCAAAGTTTGCCTTTGCTTTTCCAGACTTGTATCGACTGAATCATTCATAATCCCCTTATGCATAATATACAGAGGAATTTCTCGCTTCTGCGCGATGAGAAGGGTACACTCTGAAACCACCGATGAGAGGTGATAAGGTGCTGAAAAGAGGCCTTGTTTTTTATGCTCTTCCCCGTTCTTCTTGTTCTTATTCCCTCCATTCACGCTGTATTTTCTCAGCCTGACCACGCTTGGTAACCCACATGATCAGATACCCTCAGCACGAAACAAACGCCTCTTTGTGGTTCTGTATGAAAATCCCGTCTAAGTAAAAAGCGTGGCCTGTAGCTGACTTCTTTCTTCTTTTATTTTTGTCTGAAAGAGAGCAGAGAGTTAGATCAGAGAGGTGTGAGACGATTTTGTCAGTTTCACGCAGATTCTTTGATGTACTTGCATGTGTGAGCACTTTCATTTGCAGTTGTGCATTAGCGCTTTAAATGCACACATACACACATGATGACCCATTGATTGAGGGTGTGCTGGCAGTATGGCAGATGGGGATACCATCTGTGTTAGCTCTCAGGCAAGCAACCGCATAGTACTTCTGCTCCGCTTCTCATCTGAGGCCCGTCTGCACTACTCTAAAACATTTTTGAAACAATATTTTTTTTATTTCCATTTAATATTTTTTTACATCCATTCGAGTCTGACAAAAAAACTAAAATGCTCAAGCCACACCACTAGGCAGTGAAAATGTCCAGATTAACAACAAATCAAAGCAGGGAAGGAACATTTTCAGCTTGGTTGAAGATATCCCACAAACAATTGCAGCATTGTACCATTCAGACAGTTTCCTCTTGGGGATTTTTCATTTTATTACCATTTCAGCACAAAATGTCATTTTAATAATAACAGGATAGGGAAAAGCTTGACAAACTGAGAAATACAACAGTAAAAATGTTTACATATTTGTTTTGGTGTATTGGTTATTAAAATGTCCACATAGATTTACAATATTTGCTTTTTTTTCTAAGTTTACTCAGAAAAAAAAAGTGATTACACGTTAAAATCACAATTACTGCATGGATGTGGAAAAGTGCGCATTCCCAGCCCTCTTTGTCATTGTTGTGACATTGTAAAGTCTTACCAGGAGTAAGAGTTTTTTTTTTTCATTCCAAAGTTTTTTTTTCTACAAGGGGGTCAAAATGGCTGACCTGCAGTGGTTAAAAAGGCTGACCCCAGTCTGACCCAGCGGAGTCTATAGCCACAGAGAGCAGGATGCTTCCAAACGGGTGCCTCACATCAACATAAACAAGGAAAGTTACCTCCAAGAGTGAGTGCCTAAGCCATAGTATGTGAAACATGGCCTTCAAAGACAAATAATAAACCACAGCTAAAAATGGTCCTCTTTGCAAAAGAGATAAACTGCCCTCAGGGAGGTGAGGCAAACCCATCCAGTCAGTGGAAGGAAAATAACTGAAATGAAAGTCACTCTGACGCCTAATACGAGCACAAACCACACTGAATGTTTTATGAAGACATTTTTTTTAATGTGGAACACTTTTATCCAGCTTCCATTAAAAAGTACTGAGAGAGAAACAGAAAGGATTTACTGAGGCATAGCTGATGTGCTCTTCTTTTTCCAGCCTTCGGCACTGAGTGTGTGTCTTTGCGGGGGGGGGGGGGTACACAAAGGTGCATTCTTGCTACTTTGTGGTCACTTAAAATTCAGCAACTTTTTTTTTTAAGTTTTGATTTTCTTTCTATCTCATTTCTCCTCCTTTCTCTCTATTTTATTTTTTTGCAGACTTTGACTGCAGTGACCCTTTGGGAATGGAGTCAGGCGAGATAACATCAGACCAAATCATAGCTTCCTCTCAGTACAACCCCAGCTGGTCCCCGGAGCGCTCTAGACTCAACTACTATGAAAACGCGTGGACGCCGGCAGAGGATTCGAACAAGGAGTGGATTCAGGTAATACTCCTCGTGTCATATAGAGGAAATTATTCCCCCATTACAGATGATTGCTTCCTGAAATGTAATTTCAGTGATGGAAAATGTCTTCTGTACAGTTTTGGAGGTAATTCATTGTGTGAGGCAGAAGTGTCAAACTCAGTTACATAATGGACCGAAATGAAAAACATGGTCCTAACTGAGGACCAATCTCAGTCACTATTTATTGAAAGAAGTCATAAATTGACTTTGGTTTTCAGCTGTATCATGTTAAAATTAATTACTGTTTCCCAAAATACATTACTGTATATATAAAGTAGATTAAACATCACTTACTAATAAAAGAAGAAATTTATATATAAAGACACATCATCATTATTTGTCTTTTTCTTTTTATATATCTTGGTTGCAAATTCAGCAGCAATAATTTGATTGGTCGCATTTGGATGGTTTTTGTTGCCTTTTCCCATTGACTGTTAAATATAAATATTAAACTGGACATGAGAGCATATCACAGAAGTTGAATTAAAAACAATATGAGGATTTATTGCTCACAAAACATAATGTGTCATCATGATCGCGTACAGGTAAGTACACTGCAAAAACTGTCCATCTAACCAAGTTTTAAAAGCTTATATTCAGCCAAAAAATCTTTTTGATCTTGTTTTTAGACTGATTTACTCAACAAGGACTGATTGTGTAAGAATAATAATCTTGTTTTCAGAATGTGTCAGATTATTTGTCTTGTTTGCCTGAAAATGTGACTCAAATTATGTCAAATGTTTCTGCCAATGGAGTAAGACATTTTTACTTGGTAAGATTATTGAAATACTTGATTTGACTCAATTTTTTCTTATTTTGAGAATCTTACCAAGTAAAATTTTCTTACTACATTGGCAGAAAATTTTGACTTAATTTGAGTCAAATTTTCAGGCTAAAAAGACAAATAATCTGACTCATTCTGAAAACAAGAAAATTATTCTGACACAATCAGTTCTTGTTTAGTAAATCAGTCTAAAAACAAGATCAAAAAGACTTTTTGGCTGGATATAAGGTTTTAAAACTTGGTTATATGGACAGTTTTTTGCAGTGTAGGCGGGCCTTTCCATAAGTGCAAAGATTATTGCTTTTATACATTGAATTTCTCGTAAATGGATACAATGGTTTTATAAATGTACACCAAAAGTAAATAGAAACATTTTTGACAACTTGATGGCATTTTTCTTTCCACATTAAAGTAAAAAAAATATTAAAAACTTAATTTTATTTGCATCAAAATATTGTTGTAAAATGTCTACACTACTCTGCTATTATCTGTTTGAACTATGAATTGGATCAAATTACAGTAAGAGCCATATTAGGCCCGCAGACCGTGAGTTTGACGCATGCAGTTTAAGGGTTTTCGGTGTTACACAGCAGAGTGTTCTGTATCATTGCTTCTCTCTCCAGAGGTGCATAATCTTAATATTCCCCAACAGTTTCAATGACAAGTACCATCCATTCGAATGGAATCCACGCTTCCCACAAACGACTGAGTCAACTCCAACATTTACCATCCACCTATCTCCCTGCATCTTCCTCTCCCTCTGTCTTCTTGTCCTACCTGATAACTTTTTTTTTTCTTAAGAGCTGAGGCTGCCTCAGGGGGGATGCTGTCATTTAATTCAAGCATCCTGCCAAATTTCACACACTCACTCACGCACATAAACAGACTCAGGCTCTGTCATATCTTTTTTCAGTCAGTTGGCTTATCTACAGAAAGCGATCATCACCCACGAAAAGAACTTCATGTGGGAAGACTAAGGATTTAGTTCCATCATCCCATGATGGGGTTAAGACACATACACCGACATCATATAACTATTTTTAAGCATTCTTGAGCCTTGATTTATTAACCCAAAAGTTCCCATTTGTGTAAATGCCCAGACTGGTTTTGGTTTTTTATCTTCGGCCTTTGCTTCATTTCCAAAGATGTTGGCCTTGGTGTATTTCTCAAGGGATGAATAATAGAGCTGACTCAAAGCCAAATATTTTCTTGAGGAGGGTCATAAGCAAGCTTTTCCTTTATTATTGCAAAGAAAATATTGTCCTGGGGGCCCTTGTTTCTCCTTCGTTTTAATTTAATCTCTGTGCGGCTGGATGCAGATTGATGTGCATTCTCCCATGCTTTAGTTGTGGCGTGTCTGGAGTTCTGGGTGAGTGGGAGGGTTTGGCAAATCCTGTGGTGTCCTGCAGAGGAACCCAGCGTGTGTCTGAGTGGATCAGGAAGAAACCTGTCTGCCCCTTCCCTCGTTCTTCAGCAGCTGGATTCTCTGCTGAATGAAATACTTGTCTTTCTGAGAGAGAAGGCCGTTGTTGTTTGCTAAATCATTGGATTAAGAGTAAAAGGATAGTTTGTACGGCTGCCCAAACCTACTCAACTTTTTTTGTTGGTGAAAACTGCACATGATTACACTGATTAGTTGTTGTTCCATTCTACAGCGTTGATCATAGGATTCAACTTGGCACTTAAATCTGGATTTTAAAGACCACGTGTTTAAGTGGCTGTGCTGATTTCCCAGCCGTAATCAGAGAAAACAGCGAACCGTGCTCTTCTGAATTCTCATTTTCAAGGCACTGTGGCAAAAGAGCTGGTGGTTGGCTAATGATTTATGTTTTCTGAGGAATTTGATGCTCTTTTGCCAAACATTCTGAGCTCCAATTATTACAAGTGGCATTGGAAGTGTTCTCCGTCCCTCTTTCATTAAGCCTGCTTGTTGTAGTGCAGCAACAAGCTCAGGCACCCTTGTGGCATGTGTGCGTTGTCTCGGTGCACCATCAGATCCACATCAATCAAACCATAAAACATCTCATGATCACTTTCTGACTGCAGTCGCTGTCAGACGGTTTCATTATTTATGACAAGCGGCCTTTGATTCCTGAGCTTCGCTTTCCTTCTTTTCTGAACCTAATCCAGATCTGTCATCCATTTGAATGCAGCTCGATTCTGATGCATGGGGAGATGGAGGGTCAAAATGCTGGAGTCTGTGCATTTTTCATTGGCTAATTAGATTGCTTTAGTGTGGCTCAGCATTGAATGGCAGGTCATTAATCAGGCCAGAGATGGACAGATGTCCTTCGAGAGGATTTGTGGCAACAGAGGGAAAACATAAAAGAGTAGCAATCCCTTAAAGCAGACATTCCGTCTTTATCTTTGATCCTTTTAGTAGTGTTTATTCTACTCTAATTCATGTTTTCATCTCATATCCGGTTTCAAACATATAATTTCAAGGCAGAAGCAGGTTGGTGTGTGCTATCTGCCTGTTTGAGGCACTGTTTTCCCTGCAGCACATGCCCTGGCACAGATATACCTGCATCTTTGCAACACATTTGTCTCTGCGGGGAAAGATGTGATACAGTTACAGATTGACGTAATGGCTCCTCTGGAACTTTAGGGCATTTGCTAACTTTGTGCGCAATGACTTTATCAAACATGTCAGAGGAAAGCGTTGACGGCCACCAAGAGTCACTAGAGCAACGATCCAATAACAGACTGTAAGACTAAATCTCTGTTAGGCAGCTGCCATTGATTGCACAAGCTCACAGCATCAATAATTTAGACTGTTTTGGAGACAGCCCAACTGTCGATACCTGAAAGCCTCTTTATTGAGCCTCTCATGTGTATGTTATCCCTTCATATACACTGCATGTATGTATAATTTTACTTGAATGGCTCCTGACATTATTTTCAGTCTTTTTGTCAGAATGCATCATCCCTGACTTTTTTTAACAGTATTTCTGTTTTCATCAGCACCCGTGTGTTTTTGGTTATTTAAATTGTTTAATCTTGAAAGGAGATAACCCCGCTGTCTCTTCATTCATGCCATGTGAGGAATCCTTTAATCTTTCCTTCCTGTCAGAGGAAAGCACTGAACCTAAGGAAGCATATCAATGTCTGTTGACACAAAATGCTCCTTTATCTCATTCATGATTAATCCCAAGGTGAAGTCAATCATTTTATGGCAGGAAAACAAAGTTACACGGCAGTTTTAAACCCTCAGGTTTGGGAGGGGGTAGTGGGCTGCATGGCTTGTCTTGACCCCGTTTCCTTAAACCTGTAAAGCAAACAATGCTGAGAATCCGGAGCCAGCTGACAAGCCAAACAACCTTTGATTGCACATTTCCTGGACAAAAAAAATAGCAGCTCTGGTACCCTCACAGAGCCTAACATCAGATGGTAAACCATCCTGCCCTGTTTTCATTCTCGTCTTAATGTGCCTTCCATTACCTCAAGTCAATGATCTGCAAAAACACTCCTTTCATTCTCTCCTTTACGCCTGTACCCATTTTGAGGGCTTACCACCCCGCCGAGTGATGAGTACTCAGAATATGGACTGGTAATTAACAGCAACTTCTGAGTTGATGAAGTCTAGCGAGAGCAGCCGAGCGCAAGCTGGCAATGCAGCTGCTGGTGAGATCATCATTGTGCCGTACAAATGGAAACAATGGAGGCTGTCTGTGCCTCGCCGCTTCTGGGCCTTGCTCTCAATTGGAAAATCAATGAGAGGATAGAGACCCACACTCGATTAGAGTAGCCAAAAACCCGGGACCTGTAATCGAAACATGAGCGATTGCATGATGTAATGAAATGAGTACTGCATAAGTACCAAGAGACAAAAAAAACCCAACTTGGATACAATCAGTATTTTCAGTTGTCTGTGTTGCAGTGGAGAAAAATGCCTGAAAGCTCTTTAGTCAGTAGTCATCGCTAAACAATCATGTGCAGCTGTGCATCCTGGGAAAAGTTCATCAAGCAGCCTCCAGACATGACATACCTTCAGGCCGGGTTTCTTTCTGTCCCCTTTCAGAGTTGGTTTCACAGTCATTACTCACAGCATTAGTCATGTGTGTGTGCCAAGGCTTGGAATGACCCGAGTATCCAAGATGATTCACCAACAGGGAAACCTTAAAATCAGACTGACATCCTTCCTTTAACCGCAGAGACTGAAATTTTTAATCATGCGCCATTGCATATGTGACTAAGCACACTTTATACGCAACAACCTTTTATCTCATTACCGCTGTAACATGACCTATACATCCCTCATTGTCACCCTAACAGATGATTGCACATGGGAAGACATGCATAATTGAATGCCAGCAAAGAGGTGTCTGGAAGCTAAAAATAAGCTATAATTCTGTCAGGTGAATAATGTGATAAATGGAAGGTAGGAGGTGGAGCTCATAGGTCCTGCAGCATTTTAGTAATACAATTTTCATGAAAGGAGAATTAATTAGACTTTTAGGAAATGGAGCCTGAAGTTTTTTTTGTTTTTTTTTAACCAACAGTAAAGTAACTGTAGGCAAAACTGGTGGAGATTGCTGAGTGCCGGTTTCGAAATGCCACTTTTGGGAATAGAAACATCTCTTTAGTCAGGAGCTGCCAGTGTGTCAGTTCACAAAAATGTCAGCTTTCTTTCATTAACATACAGAGGGGATTATAATCAGATTTAGTATGCAAATAAAAGCGGGGAGGGGAAAAAAAATGGTGATTTGAGTCTCTGCATCTACTTTATGACTTCTAACTATACCATCCTCGGAGATCCATAAAGCATTACCAGAAGTTGTTTCCTGGCTCGAAGCCTCATTCTGTATCTACCAGCTGCTCTCCGGATTCACACTACCTACTTTCTCACTCTCGGCATTTCTCATGTTGTTTCTGGTGAGGGAAGATGAATAAACTAATTCTCCCGAGGCCTCAGTTATTCACTCAGCAGAGGCCCACACACACACTCACACGTGCAAATGAGAAACTATTTCCCCCCCTGCCTCTGTTGGGGAAGCAGTGAAATGGATTTAAAGAAACACGGTTAGTTTGTCTTCTCTCAGAGTACAGATCGCAGCGTTCAACTCCTGGGCAATTTAATTATAAGTCAATCAGACAGCGAGAGATCCAGTTTGAGGGACTTTTCTTGAGCTTGTCCCTTGAACAGCTCCTCCACTTTCTTTTTTTTTCACAGGGGATCAATTTAAATTTGACACCTAACTTAACATGTATGTTTTTGACTAGTGAGAGGAAACCGGTACCCAGTATGTAACCATTGAAAACCCACACATGCACAAAGAGAACATGCAAATTCCAAACAGAAAAAGCTTCCAACTGGGAGACAACCTGCAGCCTTCTTGTTGTGAGGTGACAGCACTAACCACTGCTCTGATGTGCCGCCCACAGACAATATAAATAGAAATAGATAAAAGTACCCGGCCTTCTAAAAAAGGTTCCAGCAGTGGAAACACACTTATCTAGAGCTAACATTCCCAGCATACACCTCAATTTAAATGACTAATGTTAATTTCAGCGTGCTGCTTTAAAATCATCATTAGTCTTTAAATGGCTGATGTTACAAGTCAGAGCATGACTAATATGATGTCTGCCTTTCTGATTTCGTCACTTTGTGAAACCACCTTAGTTCTTGTAAGACGTGGGGCTTTAAGACATTATTTTGACTCATAACAGGAAGATGAACAACATCCAGAACACCCACAAACGCATACAGAGTTGAGCATATTTTGGACTAAGCTGGAGCCGGAAGAAAAACTCCCAGGGGACAAGGACACATTGAAGTCTTGCGCACATATCGACCTGTCATTGCTTTATGAAAAGATTCTGAGAGGCAGGAGTGATTTCTTACCCTGGCTGGCATTTTTATGACTCAGGTTGTGTGGTCCTTTCAGATATATTCCAGAGTTACTGTGCACCAGCATGCCCAGAATGTCTGGTGTCATTTGTCTTTGGGTGGGCTTAATTCCAGCCATTCTCATTGGAAAAAGAACAATGAGTTTAATGTGAAGCAGAGAGACGCTTCATTCTGTTAGATCAGCAAAGTCTCAAAATACACCAATTGTAGATTAGGAACTGTAATTGGCACTTTCAGCGAAGTGATTACATCAGCCATTAAGCAGGATTCAAGCTTTCAGCTCTGGATGACAAATAGGTTTTCATCTGAGAATGATATATTTACCCCAAATCCCATTTGGTCTTCATACAACTTCCAAATGTTGGTTATTAGTTTGTGTTTATGGGTCAGTGAGTACTCTGGGTCAAAAAAACTCCCACTAGTAATCATTATCTGTTCCTGTTTGTTTGACTATGGTTCCTGTGGTTTATGATAGATTTTGTTTCACATCCAAACATCATAGCAACCTATCTTCTTCCCTGACTTAGGAAACCTCAGTATGTTAATGCGGTTTCTGCTCTCAATTCTTTGTTTCTAACAAGCAGCCATTAATTATTATATTGTTTTCATTAAACAGGTCTTGTTATCATCCCCCTGTCTGTGAAACTGAAATAGTCTGTGCCATCATTCAACAGAATCCATTCTTCTGTCTCTTAAGTCTTGCAACTCATCCCTGTCAATGGTGTAAAGCAGGGGAACACTGGCCATAAGCCTATACAAACATGACTGTGATATGGTCTTCCAAACACCCTATACCCGTGTGTATGGAGCCACATGAAGGTGCATGAAAGAAGCTAAGGAACAAAGAAAATAACAGGAAATAAAGATTTTGCCTTTCCTGCAAAAATGCAACGTGAATGCTTAATGTCGAAAGATTTTTGTTGAATAGCTAAAAAAAGCTTAAATTAGACTAAAATAGCTCAAATAAATGTAGCTGAAAATGTCACAAAGAAAACAAAAAGAGCTGTTTGCTAATTTAAACAGCAGGAAGCTGAAAGTATTACAAAAATGTGAATTTAGCTAAAAAAAACTCAAATTAGCTAAAAAGTAGCTTAAGACAAAAACCTGCTGAAATTAGCAGAGAGCAGCTGAAAGAAGCATAAAAAGTTGAAATTAGTAGAAGAATATCAGAAAAGGTAAAAAAAAAAAAACTGAAAAAAAAAAAAAATTGGCCAAATAGAAGCTAAAGTAAGCTGAAATTAGTACAAATTAGTTAGAAAACAGTACAAGAACAAAAAGTAAAACGTACCAGATTTATTGACGTTTTGAAGGGTTTTAAGGATGTTGAAAACAGTTCATTTCCAATGAGAAAACATGGCAGAAAAAGCTAAATTTCTATAAAGGTACCAATTCTTTAGGTACCAAAAGTCACAGTCGAAATGTCAAGGAGCTCAACATTTTGATATAGAAATTGCTGAAATAGTAAGATGTATTTCATTTGAACCTAAGACTTTCAAAAAGTTATGGCAATTCACCATCATGATTCAGCAAGGCTTTCGTTGTGGATCGACCTCCGTCGGATTGTTTTTACAGACAGATGGATTTTCCTATCACCTGCAAAGTGTAATTTGAAAGCACTTGCCTTCATCCAAACAATTTCCTGTGACAACCTATCTAATGATTCCCTTTTTAATATATTCAGCTCCTTACAGACAGCTACCCTATTGTAATTTGTCATGGAGCCAAAATGAAAATAAATCGGACGGGCCACACAGCTGTAAACACTAAAGATCTGGCTGCCCAGCACACAGTCCTAAACCTCATTGCCATGTGCTGCTTTTCCCATCAAGCTCTGCCACATGCAGCTATTTGCCCCACAGAGAAAAAATTGGCCACAGCCCGTATTAAATGGGAACCATCTCAGACTGACAGGATTTGATTTTGTTTCTATTTATGGACCCAAAAGAAATCGGAGACTTAACAGTGAAAGCCCCCTGAGTGTTTTGACAGGAACGAAAAGATTCTGTCTGTATATGTGACTGACTCTTTATTAGGCTTCATCCATCCAAATTGTTTCAGAGAGACAGTGAGAATAGCTTGGTGAAATCGTATTTATTGCTCCCATCTGTTTATGTCTTTTTACTTTTGGAAGAGAACTTGATGGGCAGGAATGACCAGGATTATGTGACAGTCAGGCATATGTTCTTTTTCCTACTCTTTGTCCCGAGTGTGGTACAGACTGTTTATACGGCCACTCTTGCCTGTACTGTTTTACCATCCTGGAGCTCTGTCAGGATGTCTGGAGACAGATAACCCTGGCTTTGATTATCTAAAAAATGTGCACACAACTGCATCTGTCTACTTGCCCTCATGCAAAATATTTAACTGTTGTCACTCTTCCTTACACATCCTTTTCTCGTGCACATCCAGATGATCCTCTCCGAGTCGATTCAGTAATCTGTTCAAGACTCTGGTTGCCATTCATCAAAGGCCATTCCCATCTCATGTCAACATCAAAGACTTTGTCTCTCTGCGTGATCTTGGAAATCTGCTCCACCAACCAGGAGTGTTGTCCCGGCTTCCTGCAACACTCCTGGTCAGAGTAGTGTCTGCATGCAACACCATTACTTCTCATTAATGTCAGCATAACTTGTGAAAGATGGTGCTGACACTTAGTTAAAATTAGATGTGTTGCTTTAACTGAGAGAGGTTGGGATTTCTTGAAAACATTTTAGATTTCTTCATGTGTTTTTCTCAGTTATGGATAAAGGAGATGGGGTACAAGATTAAGTAGCCACCAAGTGGTGACCTACATTTTATTCAGGCCAATGAAGTCGCAATGATTTTAGGAATAAGCATTTACACAACTATAACATTTCTGAAAGGTGCCAATACAGATACTGTCTAAAATCCCAACGTACTTCATCTATTTTCTGAAAAGCCCAATAATAGTTTGGGACTTACTTATGTTTTAATCTAATCTGACAAAGTGACTAGATTTTGGTGTATAAACCGTATGGGAAGTGTAAAAGAAAACCAAGATAAAAAGAAAAGATGCTACCATTGGGTATTTCATTATCATTAGGTTATTCCCTGTAACCTAACTGTAAAAGTGCCTAGTTGTCACATATGTATTGTTTTTACTGAGTCTAGACTCTAAAACTGAATATGGGTCTTATATGAATTATACAGTTGTTTAATATTATAAACAGTCAAAGTAAGTGTGTTTTGTGGTAGAGCATGTGTCAAATTCAAGGCTTGCCATCCAAATGTGGCCCACTGGGACTTCCGTAAGTCTAGGAATTTAGTCTCTCCTGGTGCTATGTTGATTTCTTTAATAATTATTTGGAGGAGAAAAAAAGAAAAAAAAAGAAAGGAAAAAAAAATTATTTGGGTTGTATTTTTGAGCCCCTTCAGGTTTTTTCTAATTTCTATGAGATTTTCTGAACTATTACTTTACAGTATTTGGAACTGAAGTGCTAAAATAAGTTCTGGACTTACCAACAAGTAACTCTCCTCTCACCCTGGGTCAGACTCTGGCTCCAACATGTAAGGCTGAATGGAAAAGTTTTTTCTTGTTAATTTGGCTTTAAAGAGAGAGCCTCAAAACAAGTTGATCTGATACACACTTTAAAAAAGGGGTGAAAGGGGGGCTTGTGGAGTTACAGTAAGGACTCCAGTTGAATGATTTAAGTGTGAAAAAGTAGGATTTAAAAGCAAATAGCAAATCTTAACTTATAAATGGTTGTTTGTCTCTTTAGTCCCTTGGTGGCCCTGGGATGGACTTGTGACAGTTCAGGGTGTCCCCCCACCTCTCACACATTGACTGCTGGCATTGTGCTTTCTCATTTTTTACAACCTTTTGAGGTGAACCTTGGATTTCTCCTCTTTTTTCTTAGCCATTTGTACACAGGAAGACAAAAAGCCAACGTTTTGATGTATGAGTTGTATAAGAAGGATACAATTTTGAAGTGTTTGTAAAGATTTAAGGACTATAAACTATAAAAAGCATCTAAATGTCAGTTCATTAAAGTAATGTTCAACACTCCATATTACATTTAAATGAATGACCGTTTTCCTGTGTAAAATATCTAAGCTATAAAGCTCCAAAAAAGGTTTGATTTTCTCACTTGTTTCACTAAAGACCTATTGCACAGAGGAATGTTTTCACTGTCTATGCTATAGGAAACTACCACTATAGGTCACAGCACATGATTCCAATTGAGCCACGTTTTAATGTATTTATTTTTCTTCAGGACTTGGAAATCAAAAATTAGAATAAAAACAAAACAAAAAGTAATCAGTTATTTAGCACCCAAATTAAAAGCCAGACTAAAAGCTATTTTTGCCATTAAAACAAAAGCCAGAGTTACTTATAGAAGTGTTTGTGTTTATTCCTTCCTGGCTGGTGTTTCGTGGCTGTGAACGAGCAGAGTGTTTGGTAGGTTTGATACAAACCACCCACGAGGATCATTCCTGAATACTGAACACACATAAATCAAATGAAAACAGATAAATGAAGAGACACTCGCTCATGTGCCTCTCTGACCCTGCTGCCTTTGGCATGTTCTCTTGTGAAAATGTAGTAGAGTCTTTATGTACTGCAGTTCATGGCTGCTCTATGAAGCCATGCATATTTTAAAAGTGCGGTATTTGATATTCAGCCTGTAGCCCTCTTTCCTCCTGGCTGATTTTTATAATATGATCGCAGACCCTTTTTCTCTTCGGTGTTCATTTTTATCCAATAAGCTCTTGTCTCGCATCTCAGGAAATTAACTTGTCATACTGTGTCTTTTTCATTAATGAGAATATCTTTTCACTGCTGTTTATTAAAATCCAGGTAGCAGCTGATGAGACTGTGGCCAGAGGTGATTTCAGTACAACAGCTGCTGCTTATTTGTCTGTACTTTTTATTTTTGTATTTTTGGAGGAGGGGGGGGGGGCGGTCCAGGCCATTTTAAATAGTGCTGAAGATGCAGTTTACCTTGGTTCCTTTGGATGTCTTTCATTCTATCAAAGTCACTCTAAGCTGTACTCTCTCACTCACCTTTCATCTCTTTGCATCCCTCTAAGGTGGACCTTGGATTTCTGCGGTTCATCTCAGCCATCGGTACCCAGGGCGCCATTTCCCAGGAGACGCACAAGATTTACTTTGTCAAGTCCTACAAAGTCGACGTCAGCTCAAACGGAGAGGACTGGATCACTTTGAAAGAAGGCTCCAAACAGAAGGTACTCCTCAATATGCTTGTGAGAAAACTTCACTGCAACTAAGAGCAGCATGATGCAAAAATTTGTCAAAACGTCTGCAGCCTAATGCTCCACATAAACTTTTGGAAAAACAGCATATTTTTAATTCTTGAAATGATTGTGTAATAAGTCACTTCCCTTAGAATGTATAATAGTAGTAAAACAGTCAGCATTACTACAATCCACTTATCTCTGGATCTTACTTCTGAACCCGGCAAAGAAAGAAATTATGCAATTATAAACTGATTAATGTGATAACAAATACTGTGTATGGAGATGTTATGTATAGCCACTTCTGTGCTGATGCAACTCTGAAATATCTACAGGGATGATTGTAGAAGAAAGGCTGCCTCTGTTTTATATCAGGCTTTGTTCAACTTGTCATAAAGAAGCCGTGATGACAATAGTTTTGACAAACAGGGGCAAGAGGTGACTGATGGAGACAGCAGAGGCTGTCATGTTTGAGCAGCTGGTAGAGGTAGGTCCAGAAGAGAAAGACAAAGAGAGGAAGGAAGGGAGGAGGAGAGGGAGGGATAGCATGCTTGAACAAAGAATGACAGTCTATAATCATCATTTGCTAATCAGCTTGTCAAAGAGAGCAAGTTTTGTCCATCTGGAAGAGTCCAAGCTCAACTGCGGGTGTCCTGAGGGACAAGAAAGCATGCATGAGCCTTGCAGAGTTTGCATTTTTTTTTGTGTGAAACCCAAATAACATTTCTTTCTTTTGAAGGAAAGCAACTTAAACCACAAGTACAAATAGTTCTCAGCCTCAACAGACTATCGAAACAAGTGCTGCTCAAACATGTGCCCCCAAGCCTGATTCTTTTATGGTCTCTCCAGAGTACACTGTTCCTTTTTGTAAAGTGGCAGCTTAAAGGTGCCGCCGTTAGCCCGGCTTGTATTTTTCTGGCCTCTAAAGTGCTTTTGTGTGGTAGAGCACCATTTGCAATATGCTGAGCCTGCAGTTTAGCGTCTTAGCACAGCTCTGGAAAAAGCCACTTTACAGTTAGCGAACAGTGAAGAGACTCTGTGTGACATTTAACTAAATGGATGACTTGGTAGCTGGGTCCTTTAGTGATGTGGCTGATAGGTATCACTCAAAGACTTGGTTGCAAACTGTTAGGCATGCTGTATGACCCAATGGCTCTCAGCCATTGTGCTCTTTTAGTTTATCCTAAATGAGCAAAACTGCTATCTTCCCTTTTGTGCGGACTACTCATTTTAGCTGAATTCCTTTCTGCTCTGTAACTGCTCAGTCAGGGAGGTCAGGAGACCATGTGGATACCTTGGAGATTTAATTACTCAAAAAGAACTGTGACTGACTGTGAAGACTAGTTGTTTGACTGGGTGGCCGGCCTCTTATAGTCCCACTTGTAAACTGTCATCTGACCCCAGGGGAGAATGCTGACATCTCTGACCTTTCAATGAGATACTGTGGTAAAACCTACACCCAGTCTTGAAGCAGAGGACAGAAAAAAAGGTCAGCTTGAAACAATCTGGTCTTGTCTATGTTGCACATCTAGAGTCAGGTTTCCAATCTTTCACAGGCCTTCAACATGTGGTTGAAGAAGAGCTGCTGGAATTTTTAACATTTACAAGGAAACTGTTTAGAAGCAAGAACACATTAAAACAATTGCATAACCCTCTGGTCTTAAAACTGTAGAATCAAAGTAAGGCTGTGTTGATGAATGGGCCAACAATTTCCTCAAGTCATCGCTTGTGTTAGTTTCTTCCCTTCACCCTGCATAAACAAAGGTCAATCTCCAAATTGTTCAATTTCAAAATTTTGAAAGCTCTGTGAATTGTTTTTTTGAAAATTTAGCATACATTTTAAAGGTTTTCTTAAAGCTCACCTTTGCTGTCAGCAATCATCTTCTCTCCTGTCTTTTTTCACAGATTTTTCAAGGCAACACCAACCCGACAGAGGTTGCCAAGACAATGCTACCCAAACCCACGCTGACGCGTTTCTTACGAATCCGTCCAGTTACCTGGGAAACAGGCATCGCGTTGCGGTTCGAGGTGTACGGCTGCAAGATATCAGGTTGGTTACCAGTCGGATGCCAGCTAATCCTCATTACACACACCAATGAGTTGCAACTGAGTCTTTGTTCAAAGTTACCACTGCAAGGACGCAACACTTCAGCTAAACGTTTAAAATGCTAAGACAATGTGGTGACATTTACTTTACTTACAATTTCTTCACATTTTAGTTGTCATTTTCAGCGGCAGTCCCAGTTGCACAAACACCTTGCCTAAAAGCAGTTTCTGCATATTAATGGTAAAGGAATAAGGATGACTCAATTATACCCCATGTTTAAATGTACATCATTCAATATAAATGAAGTAAACAGCTGGCAGGCAGGAGAGTCTAGGCTGGGTGGGCTATATATGGTCCCAGCCCTCTGGCTGATTTGTTTCCAGCCACAGTCTGCTCTTTGCTTATAAAACTTTGTGTTCAGCAGCAGTCTTCTCATCTTTGCTGTTTTGTGGATGATCTTTTAAAGTGGAGTGTACATGAGTGAATCCCTTTTGTGTGGTTCTTGCACATCTGCCTTCCTCTCAGTGGGGTAACATATGCACTGAATAACTGCCTGGGTGTTTTGTTCTTCTGCGTTTAGATTAAGAAAAAGAAAATAACCCTTTTTGGTTAACGTTACTCATAGTTAAACTTTCCATTTAGGTTTAACTTCATTAGTTTTTGACAAGAGCAATGCATATTAATTAAAATTAAAGCAGGGGTACTATGCAAAATTTACTTTATTTGAGCTTTATATCATGTTATAATGTCATTCCCTTATCAGAAGCATACCCAAAGTGTTGCTTTGACTTATTCCTGCATGTTTGAGAAATCCTTTAATCTTCTTTGGTAGCCATGTGGAGCTGCCAAAGTACTTGCTGGTACAAAGCACCACCTATTGTTCATAGCACCTCCCTGGAGCTCATTCTCGAGCCAAGCTCTGGCCCCACAGAGCACTCCTCCCCTGAAGCATTGTTTGAAAACATGCTGAACTGGGAGTGTCTGAAATTGCAGGAGGGCATGATAGAAAGTCAAATTGTATTTTTGATTTAGCCAGCATTTTCATAACAAACGAAGGCCTGGAAAATACATTATACCACCTTTTAACAGTATATTTACCACAATTAGCCATAGGGTAATAAATTCTCTGCTGTTTTTGGACTGATGTTACAATGTAGTCTTAAAAACAGAATACATAATTAAGTAGCATATCTTAAAGAAATTATTTAAGGAAGGGTGTTTTGTTAGAAGATTTAGCTGTGGCAACCATTTTTAATTGAGTTAACTCCAATAGGTAATCAGTAGTCGACATCTGATAATTACTTTCAGAAAGTTTTATAAAATTTGTCCATCTGTGCAATATTTTTCCTAATGTTATCGTGTGTAAGTTACAGTATCATCTGCATACATATTAATTGTACAAATTAAGCAAAAAGATGGAAAATCATTGATACGTATATGAAATAAAAAATAATAGTGCAAAGGTTGATACTCGTGGAACACCTTTTAGTAACTTTGTAGCAGATGAGTTGGGATTTAGTATACAAAGTGACATCAATTTGACTAATATGTTTCAGTCTATTTAAGTGTAAAGAAAAATAGTTATCTGTCCTCATATATCAGGTTTCTAACTGTTCTGTGATTTTATGGACAACTCATACACCATGTCTGTGTGGCTTTTTAAATAGCAGTAGAGGGCACTGGGAGTACATCAGGGTTACAGCTGGAGCATGTGTTTAGGGCACATAATCAAACCGCTGTACTGAGCATAAACACATCACAGGATCGAAGTCACCGCATGGTCTCTGTGTGACGTCAGCATCTTTGGCTGCACTGTTGAGAGAGAGAGAGAGAGAGAGAGAGAGAGAGACAGAGAGAGAGAGAGACAGAGAGAGAGAGAGAGGTCTGCTGAATGCCATTTAAACTCTGTGACTTGCTTTTATTCCTCACTGAACTGAGTCCCTGATGCCAGAGCTGACAACTACAAAGACTGTTTTAAATCTCCAGGAAAACTGCTGACATAATTGTGGCTGAGCAACATACCCAAATTTGTACCCAAAGTAAGGATGAAGCGCTTTGCAATTTTTTTAAAAAGGTTGCACTTTCTAATAATGGTGTTAAACTAAACAGGCACCACAAAAAAGGACGGGTTAAATGTCACAAAAAGTTTACCCATAAATTATCATAGTCGCGTGCCCTTGCTGATATAAACAGCTATTCCTTATTTGAAGAATCTACCACCCTGTCCCTGGTAAATATGTCATGGTGTAAAAATATCTCTAAACTACCACTAATGCTCCACCCAAACCCTGAATGTTGCCCACAGAGGCCTGCATCTTCTCTGTACCTATCATCCACAAACACAAACACGAATGCTTGTTCCACTGGGCGTGTCACTGCATTCATGGTATCCAGCCCGCTTCTGTGATCACAGCTGAAGTCGATTAAGAGCTCCAGATGATCTAGGGAGTTCACTCAAGTATCCAAAGTCACATCAGTCTCTTTTATCTCTCACACACATGCACACATGAGCTTTCATTCACACACATGTACCTTTTTCTTATATCTTGCTACTTCAAAGGCGTTCGGAGTGCAGAGCCTTAGCTGTGCTCTGCCAAAGACTAGCTAGCTCCTCTGATCACACTTAAACAGATTCAACCCAAAGACAAATTAAAAAGGGAATAAAATCCCTCAAAAAGAAAGGCTTCTGCATAGCCAGCATTTGATACTTTTCTGGATTGAATGACCAAGAACTTGTTTTACAATTTTATTTCATCACTACTCTTGTATTTTTGTGGAGGAGGAGGGAAAGAAGACTGTTTTAGATAACAGGAAAGAGGTTGCCTGAATAGATCCTTGTTCTGGAACTCTTTGTTCAATTTTACCAACTGCAGCCATGCTACTGAGTGCCTCAGCACTACAGTATACACTTTGTCTCATATGGACACATGACATGTAATAATGTCTGGAACCATTTCACTGTGGGGGACAGATAACAAATAAAGCAGGTCTCAGACTCCATATGTTCTGAATAACAGTGGATTTCATTTGTGCTGGGAAGGTTGAATTTCTGAGCTTGAAGTGGTAAATTCTATTTATTTATTTTTAATATATCCATTTCATTAAAAAACAATAACAATAAGGAAAATAGAAAATATAAAAGGCAAAAAAAAAAGCACCCGAAAGTGAGAATTCTTACTCAGAACATCTAAAATTCTTGACCATTCCCAATGTCAAAATCCAATATGACAGCTTTACATATAAAAGTGACGTTAGCTGCAGTTAAAAAATCTTTTTATTTTCACTTCTGTCAGTTTGTATCTCATTAAATAAGTTGCAAACCCAATACTCCACCATCTCTACATGAAAAAAGCTTACTATGATGTTTGAATGCATTAAATACAGAGAAATATACAATTATTTACTTGTAAAGCTAACACAAGTAAACCTAGTTAATAAGCACAACTATTAGCAACTTTTACAGGTTTTTCAATTTGCGGAGGAGGATAATCGGTCAAGTTTGATCTGACTATATTCTCAGATTCAAGTTCCATATGCCCTGGTAGATAGAACATTGCATAAAACTTTGAACAATTTGTACAGAGTAAAGCCTTATTGAAGCTTCTGCATGTGTAATACTTTTTATGATAACTCAGCTTCAAAATGCTGCAAATAGTTTCACAAGATTTTGTGTGGGAATTGACTATGCCTCAATTTTGGCCAGTTATAAAGGCACAAATGTGTGGACAGTTTTACAGATATCAGATTCAAGCATCCACAGTTTTCAAGCTGTAGCAACAAGTTGTCACTCTGTTCCGTTGTTGCTATGAAGGAATGTCACCAAGAGTGCAACAAATTTAAGACAGCCATTGGTATTTTTGAACAAATGGATGCAAAGATGCTTAAGAGTTCAAAAATGATCAGACTGAGGAAAGATAACAATGGAGGGAGGAAAAAAAAAAGATCGAACAATATGGATGGAAAACAAAGAGGAGCTCAAAGATGCCCTCCCACAGATGTTGACAGCTGTGGTGCAGAAGGTAGATGAGTGCTGCAGCAGCAGATTAAACACAAAGAGCTTGAGCCTTCTTCTGTGCGAGTATGTGAGTCCATGTAGGGAGGGGTAGAGAGATGAAAAGAAAAAGGGCTCCCAGAATGCAGGAGGTGGAAGCACCAACCGAGCAGAGGGTTTTAATTGGCTGCCTGGAGACAACCACTTCAGGCAGAAGAATTAGTATGCATGAGATCTGCAGACAGCGAGAGACCGAGAATAGAGAGAGCGATCACAGTAACATTACAAAGAGTTTGGGGAAAAGCCCTTCTTTGCTTTGACTTTTGTCTATTCTTCTTGTTACGTTATGAAACTTCACCAAACCAAACGTTTGGCATACCAAATGATGTTCAACATTAGGACTTGCTTTGCGTCTCAGATTTCCTGTGCTTCCATCTAAGATCTTAGCAAGTTCTCAATAATTTGGATCAAAAAGTTAAGCAAGCTTTTCCATTTCTTTCTATTTCAGAGTACCCGTGCTCGGGCATGCTGGGCATGGTGTCGGGTATGATCACAGACAACCAGATCACTGCATCCTCCCATACCGATCGGAACTGGGTACCGGAAAACGCCCGCTTGCTGACGAGCAGAACAGGGTGGACCCTGCTGCCCCAGCCACAGCCTTTCACAAATGAATGGCTGCAGGTGGATCTTGGTGAGGAGAAACTGGTGAGGGGGATGATCATCCAGGGTGGGAAATATCGAGAGAACAAGGTCTTCATGAAGAAGTTTCGTCTCGGCTACAGCAACAACGACTCTGACTGGAGGATGGTGTATGACGCCAATGGGAACAAGCCAAAGGTAGGGTTTTACTTTGTGCCTTTAGTTAAATGCATCAAAAACTCTGAGGATAACAACAACATAAAATGTCCTAAATAACTGGGGTGTTTGATCAAATCTGTTAAGAAATCAGTAGCCTAACCAAAGAAGGTTTCAAAGGTAAACATCTTTAAGAACTAAGAAAAAAAAGTGTAGTTGCCTTCTAGCTAAGCACTTAGGTGAATCAAAGAACCCTTGATCATTTTGTCTACACGTCTGTCAAGAGAAAGAATTGGAACTGATGCTTTGTTTTCTGACACAACTAAAAGATGCTTCTGAAATTGAATAGTCTTTCAGATTCATAATATAAGTTCAGGTTTTGATGCATTTTGTCAGTTTTGACTAGAGATTTGTGACTGGCAGCTATGAGTAAGAGTGGTCATTGTGAGTCATTAATATCTTTAAAATAAATATCTTTAAATTCTTTACTTAGTTTTCTCTCCCTGCTTTGTATCCCACATGAAATACGCTCAAGCACACTAGAGAAGAAAGATAAGGATTCAGAAGAAAATGGCCATGGAAGACTTGAACAATAAAACAATTGTGCAGCCAAAACCTTTGTTCGCCACCCTCACTGCCTGCATGAAAAACACTGACCATACCGTTTTTTCAATCATACACACATGAACACAAACAAAGAGTATATACTGTAGTTTACAGCCACACATCTCCCAAGCTGCAACCCCCTGTCCCCAATTACAAATGCCCCTGACAGGGTATAAATCTGATCCAGATGAGCAGACAGTTGATTTATGAAGGGAGTGAAGGGGATCCATATTCCGCCTGTCCTAGTTAGCTGCTCTTCTCCTCTCGCCTAAGAAGTTCCCAGCATCCAAAACTCACCAGGCTCTTTCACATGATCACACCCATTAATCCACTTCCATCAATCCTCTATCTTCTTCTTTGCTTGGTTCCATCCCACATTCCCCACTTTCTCCTCATTTGTTCCTTCCCTTGCAGAGGATCTGAGGCAGAGTTGAAAGGGGTCTGTGCCGTGCTGTTTTCCCCCCGTGTCCCCATCTACGCCGTGGTTTAGATCTCATCAAAACCAGAGAGATCTACCGACCTCTTCTTTTCCCATTACTTGCCATCCAGCTTTTCACCTCCCTCGCATATCACTCATAAAGTTCGAAATGCAGGAATGTGTATTATTGGGTGTTAGCAGATCTGTATAAAGGCTATTTCATGTTGTGCCTCCTGTCCTTTTCCCTGTCAGATATTTGAAGGTAACAGCAATTATGACACTCCTGAACTGAGGACGGTGGAGCCCCTGCTGACCCGTTTCATCAGAATTTATCCAGAGAGGGCCACTCCTGCTGGGATGGGCTTGCGGCTTGAACTCCTGGGTTGTGAGATTGAAGGTAAACAGAAGCAGCAATTTCCCTTCAGGGAAATCCGATGCATTGTCTTTGCTTATTTTCTTTTGTGCGTTAACAGAATACACATAAGCTTTAAAAAGGAGCAGTATTTTTGTACACGTTAGTACCAATTTTTCTGGGAGCATTAATTCTGATTTGGACAGTAGGGGCAAGGTTTCTACCATAGAGCTGAATATCACTAGAGTGAGTCCCACCTATCCCTTCTGCTGTTAGCAACAGTGCACAACAGGTTAGGGTTAGGGTTAGGGTTAGGAGCAAAAATGGCTGCCATCATAGCCGGTTTACAGCAAGCACAACCAGATCTGTGTCACATTTTTTTTTACAATAAATTAATATAACCCTAACCCTAACTGCTAATTATGTTTTAATTAGAATTTGAACCAGGTCTTATGATGCTATCATGCCACTTGACCATGATTGTGACAGGGTTTAGTGCAGACATAACCCCCATGAGTTAGCATTGTGCTAGCTGCATTTGGGCCAAGAGAGTCATTCTCGGGTGGCACAAGGGGCAAGATTCACTCATGGCTGAACAGATGTGGCAGTACTGTTGTGGGAATGAGCTGCTGACGATGCTGGAGTGCAACTCAAGGCTGTGGAAAATAGCAGGAAACTAAGCTATTTGACAAGTACAAAAAGGTTTTCTCAATTTACCACAATCCAGCCAAGTGCTAATAGATAAAAGCATAGTGGGGGTGTCATCAAGTCTGAACAGAGCCTAACAGTACTTCAATTTGCAGACATCTATTCACGTTTGACACGTCTTTACTCACATAGGTGAGCAATCCATCATCCAGGCTAATGACAGGACTAAAAGTAGCTTTCACATCATGTCTCCACCATAGCTCTGGTTATTTAATGATGTGCATGAAGGCTCCCTGTGTTCAGCACACAGCTGTCCAGCTCATCCTCTTCATCCCTACAAGCGACTGTTGTCTTGTCTCCCAGTTACATCAAAGCTGCTGCCATAGCTAGCCACTTCGAGAGGGGATCAAATGAAAGCCCACCTGGCCTGCTCAGCTTGTTGCATCCTGGCCCGCATCACTCTCTTCTCTTCATAGCCCCTGCTTGTCTTGTGTCTTTCAAAGGGTCTGCAAACAATTTAGGTTTGAAACAAACTCCCATTTTCTCTGTCTATTTTAAATTAAGTCAAAAATATGAAAATAACATTCAGATAGCCAGAGAGAAGCTTGAGACTCTTGCACCGTACTGTAGCACAGAAACAGCTCAGTGATACAAGAGTGTGGTGCATGTGAGCTCTAAGTGAATTTACATATTGGATTTCAGGAAGGCCCCGTTCTCTTGTAAGCCTCGCAGACTCCTGTGGGAAGCTTTAGACAAATGATAATGCTTGTTTTTAGTGTCAATTCCGAAAACACACATACTCGTAGAGACAGATGCACTCACAGCAACCACAATCACCAAACTAAACTTGTGGTTACAGAATAGTGTGTACAGTCACACACATACACAAGTGCTTGTATGTGTGGACAAGAGTGTGTGTGTGTGTGTGTGTGTGTATGTGTGTGTGTGTGCATGTGTGTGTGTAACGTGTAGGAAGCACCAGCAGGAGGGCTAAACCCTCATTTCTGTGAGAGGCTCCCCTGACGCAGCGCTGACCTCATCCTTGACCTCTACCACCCTGAATCTGAAAGGGTTGATCTGCCTCATATTTCATCTGAGAGCAGGATGATCAGCTCACACACACACATAGGCTCACAATCACACACACACATAAACACACAGATACAGTACACGTTTTCAGGAAGTTTGCCCCAATCTGTCTATGCCTCTCTTGCTCCACCTCTCTCCTCGTTCTTTTTCCTCCGTCTGCTCTGGGGAAGCCCCATCATTACTCAGTCAGTGTAAACATCCACAAAAGGCACACGCACACATGCACACACACCGCAGAACGGCTGTGTGGCAGAGAAGCGTGGAGCAAATCTGGGGCTATGCCTACATCCCAGTTAAGTACGGCCATAATCATAGACCACGGTAGCCCTGCTAATAGCCAGTCCCAAATCTTTTTTTTTTTTTTTTTGCGTCTTGTAGCTCTAAATGCTCAAGCCTCAGGCAGTGCACACTCACTTCAAGTCTGTATTTATGCACCCACACCTCTGCAGCTTCATAAAAAGAGGAATGCTAATAGCTGAAAACCTACACAGAAACCCAGCATGTAATTGAGGCCAAAGCAGGCTGCTCTTACATGTTTTTATATTTATTTGTTGTTTGTTGTTTCAGCTTACTGTTTTAACTATAGGACTCTGATCTGTAGCCAGAGCAGGTGGAAGTGTGAGGGAATATGTTGATGCTACAAGAACTGCAGGTATTGAATTTGCAAAAGCAATGGTAGCAACACAAGAGAAGTGAGAACTGGGAAATGTGGATGCAGATGACTGTCAAAGGTGAGGTGATAGAAGGACAGATGCAAGAGAGAAAGAAAGGTTTACGTTACACTACGACTTTAAAATAATAAATGCTTGCATCATGTTGAGCTCTATAGGTCTAAGGCCTCCAGTTTTTGGTGAAGTCTAGCTTGTCTCTATCCTGTTCTTTAAGCAAGTCACTTCTGACTAAAGTATCTTCCAGTTGAATGTCTTTGACAGTATCTTATTTCTAAAGGCTTAAACAACAGGGTATTTTATTGCTTTGTAACAATTCACAGATCATCTTGGCTAGCTGGCATTAAAAAATGTCAAAAAATAAATAAATAAAATAAATTAACATTTGCTTTTTAAAAAAATATATAACCCTACCCTACCCATAAGTCAGAGATTTTCACTTTCAGCAACCATTTCATGTTTAACTTCCAGATCTAATCCATGGTGTCTGTTGTCTTGTCTTGTAGCTCCTACACTCCCTCCAACAACAGTGGTCCCAAGCACTACCCCATCCGATGAGTGCGACGACGACCAGGCGAGCTGCCACAGTGGCACAGGTGATGACTACGACGAGACAGGTGCTAACATCGCCCTCATGAGACTGCGACCAACCTTTCCTTCCACTCTCCTCCCGTTTTCCTCCCCTCTGCTTGCACTCAGTCTGCTCCCTTCACTTCTTTGTACTGCAGCTAACCTGCCATTTAACTCTCAAGCAAGCATGCATGCATGCGTGCAATCACATTTGCACTGGCTTTGATACAATTCTAATTAGCTGCACCGGTAGTTCTTACCTCCCCGTTTGATAGTCTTATCGCCACGTTTTGAAACTCTCTTGAGGGAGTTATCGTACTGATACAAACTCACTTGCAACAAGCAAACCCTGGCTCTTTCAGTTGTTTTGACTCACAAGATTTTTCCTCTTACTCCTCTTTACTCCCTGTTTAGTCCTTTTGGCCCAACTATCCCAGTAGCTCCCTGTGTTGCTGCCTGCACTCCTTATTAACCAGCAGTCTCCAATGATGAGCATGGCACTGTCTCAGTCATGTGTTTTTAAAAGACTTAGATTAGTACTTCCTGGTAGATTTACAGGGAGTTGCCAAATTATTCACTCCTTGGTATTCATTCTATTTTGTTGTCTTACAAACAGGAATTTCTTTAGAAATTTAATTTGATTTTGAGTAATAATTCTGCAGAAGTATTTAAGATAAATGAGATTAAATGCAGGGAAACACTTTTTTAAAATAATTTTTGAAAAATTAAAGTTGATGTACTCATCATTGTTGCTTTGAAGGCCCTAAATTTGTTAAATAAACTCTACAGTAAGTACCATTTTTATCTCAGTATACGTACATCTTTTTAGGTGCTATATAAGTGTGGACAATTTACTTTTAAGGACAACACTGTGAACCCCACCCTTGAGGTGAAGCATAGTAGTGGCAGCATCATGCTGTGGGGATGTTTTCATCAGCAAGAACTAAAAGCATTGTCAGTGTTGAATAAAAATTAGATGGGATTAGACATTTGAAAGAAACCTGTTTGAGTCTCCTAGAGATTTGAGAGCAGGTCAAAGGTTCACCTCCCAGCAGGGTAATAACCCTAAACAAAGTGCTAAAGCAACATCCAGTGGTTAAAGCAGAAATAATGTCCTGAAATTGCCCTCTGTCAAAGTTCAGATCTCAGTTTGACTAATAATCTCTGGTGTGATTTAAAGGTTGCTGTTCGTAATGAACAATCTGACTTGATGGAGCTGGAGCAATTTTGCCATGAAGATTGGAAACAAACTCCAGCAACTAGATGTGCCAAACTGCAGTCGAACTTTAAGAACTATCCTGATATAACTATTGAAAAAGTGTTCCTCAACAGGCTCTAATTGTTTAAAACAAGTACTTTTCCCCATTCAGCTTCAATAATCTTAAGTATGTTTGTAGAAATCTTCCTTAAAGTCAAAATCAAAAATCCATTAAAATTCCAGATTGTAAGGTAGCAACATTTTTTTTTTATAAATCATGACGGGTTTGAATACTTTTGCAACCTACTGTAACAAATGAAAATGAAGTAAAAATGGCATGTGTCAATAAATTAAATTTAGCTAGCAAAGATGATGCATGAGCTTAGTAAGGTTTTGTGCAAAGAAATTTGATAATAGTCAACTCTACGCAAGCCATGCTAATATACCAAATTGTAACAGGTGGCACCTTGACTCCAGAGACAACTACTTCTGAAGTGGACACAATCCCAGGTGAGTAAATCAATATTTTTCCTTTGTATAAATGAAAAGAGTCATCTTTGATTTCCAACTATGATGATGTATTTTATGAACGTTTGACTTCTCATTGTTTGTCTTGGACACCTTCCCGCGTGTTTATCAGAAAGCATAACTTATCTAATAAATGCCAGTGCAAGGCAGCCTCTCGCCTCTGATGTGTATCTGTTATTAAAGCTGATGATACGGCCCTGGGAGGCTCCTGCTGACAGGGTGAGAGAGGTTGTGCGATGCAAGGTTAGCTGATGATTAGCACCGGCGCGCTGCTGCTGCCTTCTCAGCATAATTACTAATCACTGACTCGCACAAACACACACACACTCCAAAAAAAAAAAACAAAAAAAAAACAGAAACCACAATGCAGATGACCAGAGGAAATTAGGTGTTCTCTGGGGCTGCATCCACTGACAAACACTCATAGCAGTGTCTCCTATAGCAGGTTGATGAGGCAGCAGCCAGCTGAGAGACTGTGCCCCAGTCTGACCTTGGCTAATGGGCCATAGGCTCCACCCTGATCCCATTCACTTTGTCAGCTGGCTCTCCGGTCTGTCTATAGTCTGCTGGGGCAGCCACTATAATAATGGATGGGAGCTAACGTGCGCGTGTAATTGTGTGTTTGCATTAAAAGTAACCTAGTAAGTAACACCACGATTTTAGGAGTATCTAACCACACATGCTTCTCTGTGTGTATGTTTATGGTTGGGTCTGAGTGGGCCCTAATCTCCCACAATGTAAGTTTCCATTGGTATTCAGCAGGGAAAATCTTTTTTTTTTTTTTTAACTTTTTTTTTTTTAATGAATTGGCCAAGTGAGTCATGCGGCTGCTCATCTGATCCAGAGCTTGTTGCTAGCCTCAGTCAAAGCCTCTTAATAATGGAACAAAAAGGAAAAGCCAAAGTCATTTTAATTGGGAATGGAATTTGTATGTGAACGTGGCTTGGATTCTATAATGTGGTTTGAAATGGGAATTCCATCCTTTGTGCTTAATGGGTAAATAGAGTCATTTTCCTGTGGAAGCTAGTTAAAATCTTCCTATCATTAAAGAGATTTTTTTTTTGCTCCTACTTTATCATATAGAATGCAGCCTCATTCTATCTCTTTTTACTTTTTTTTATGCCGCAGGGTAAAATCATGGCTGACATCCCAAATATCTCCTGCCGATGTGATTCTTGGAAGGCTTTCTCTATCCAATCCCCCCTCTCAAAAAAAAAAAGAAAACATTAAAGCTCTTGCACGTTTTCTGGCCTCTGTGGAGGCTTCTTGGGCGCGCCGTATATGTCTATGGGATACTGGCTCGTTGGAAAGGGGCCCCTGCACTGTTATCATAGCTGTGTTCAAGCTTCAAGTCCCTGCTCTCATTAAAATCCTTGTCTCTCAGCGGGACACTATGAATGTCTCTCTTTTTTGAAAACTGGACACCATGTCCAGATCCTGTCTTTCTGTTCCTTGTCACTATCCGGTGCCTGTTCCCAGCATGCCTCCTTATTAGGCCTTTACACACCCTGTTGCATTCATTAACAGATATCATCAAGTACAGCCAAGATTTAAAGACTGTGTGATGTCTGTGCCGTCAGTTCCTTCTTTTTCATGTTACAGCCATATTTTACGTTCGGTCTCAAACTGCAATCCCCTCCTTAGTATGATGCTTTAACTGAGCCAGCAAGTGAGACACTAAAGCTTTAGCTCTGCAGTACTTTGGTGCCCTCTAGTGCTTGTAGTGGATTTGAATAATTGGAGGAGGCCTCTGATTGTACCCTGCAGTCATAACATGTTGGTTATTGTTCTGAGATATTTCCAGACTATTAACATTTCTTCTTTTGTAATAAAGTGAGGTTTTCCCACATAAGCTTGACCTATCTTCAAAATACTTGCAGCTTTTCTGTGGTTTGCCTGCGACTTTGGCTGGGCCAATGATCCGTCCTTCTGCAGCTGGACGTCAGAGGACACAGGCTCGAAGTGGCAGATCCAGTCCAGTGGCACTCCAACTCTCAACACTGGTCCCAACATGGACCACACAGGTGAGTACTTGAGCAAACCAAAAAGAGAGAGAAAAAGGAATATCCTGATGCCACAAATTGTGTTTTACGTGTTTTTCTTTGTCAGTAAACACAGTTCCTTCACTCAACAGGTGGATCAGGGAATTTCATTTACACGTTAGCGACGGGTCTACAAGAGACCGAAGTGGCTCGGCTCGTGAGTCCCGTGGTCAGCTCCCAGGACTCCGACCTGTGTGTGTCCTTTTGGTACCACATGTTTGGGTCGCACATTGGCACTCTTCATATCAAACAGCGCAAACAAACCGAAACCGGACCTGTTGACATCCTCCTATGGACGGTCAGCGGTCACCAGGGCAATCGCTGGAGAGAAGGGCGTGTCCTTGTGCCACGCACCAGCAAACCCTATCAGGTAAATCCTGTTTGAATTTCTCAAAGAGGAGAAATGTTGCAAATTTCATCCAACAAAACCTGGCTAAGGCTGGTTTTTCACTGGACTTGAAACATGGGAGCATTTTTAGTTCGAATGCGTTCCAAAAGTCACTCAATATTTTCTTTATTTTAGGTTGTGATTGAAGGTCTCGTGGAGAGAAAGAGCTGGGGAGACATAGCTGTGGATGACATTAAAGTTCTCGATGGTCTCAGCATATCAGACTGTGAAGGTGAGTGTTAATAATTCCAATACATGTCCTTGTTGACTAATCTAAACTCAAACTATGCAGCAGTTTGTTGGATCTTTGAGTTAAACTAGAGTTTCTGTTTGTAGATCCTGATGCGCCCACTGAGCCGATGCTACCAGAGGACAGATTGAACGAAATCTGTAAGTCACTCCTGGTTTTAAAGAAGCATTTGCTCTTCATAATCACACTATATTCTCAGTTTCTGACTTTGGTTGTTTCCTTCTTTCAGTTGAGGAAATCACTGAATATCCTGACTTTGTGGAGACCAATCAGATCAGTGGAGCAGGCAACATGTTAAAGACGCTTGACCCCATCCTTATTACCATCATCGCCATGTCCGCCCTGGGAGTCTTCCTGGGGGCCATCTGTGGCGTGGTTTTGTACTGTGCTTGCTCACATGGGGGCATGTCAGAGAGGAACTTATCAGCCCTGGAGAACTATAACTTTGAGTTAGTGGATGGCGTCAAACTAAAGAAAGACAAACTCAACGTACAGAGCTCATACTCGGAGGCATGAGATGAGTAGGACTACACTTGTGTGACTGCGTGATGGGCGGAGCTCACACACACATGAAAATTGTCATGAGGCATATCCTCTCGTACATATGCGTGTAGACAGGACTGCCAAAACCCTCAACTCACTGGACGAGGGTCAGGTTCAGGAACCAGTGGGAGGTTTGGACTGATCCACGCTTTTCTCAGGAGCTGCAGTAACAAAACCTACCAGTAGGGGACACTGTGTACAAAAGAAAATACAGGAAAAAAAACTATGTACAGATGATTTAGATAATACTATAATTTTGTATTTTGATTTCCATTCATTTTTACAATCGGATGCTGGTGTTGAGACCAATTTATTGTTATTGTTAAAAGTATTTATCATTTTCTTGGGGACAGAATTTGTAAAAAAAAAAATTCAAATCAGTTTGTGAAGTCTTTTTTTTTTTTGAGAAAGAGACGTATCAAAACCCTTAAAGAACCATATCCGGCAAAACTGTACATTTTTCCCACGGCGTGACAAATAGAGTTTGTCCTTAACCCTTTCCCCTTGGATCCCTGTCACTCCAAAGTGAGGGTCTCATTCATATATGGTTCTGACAGTGCCTTTAGTACCTTTTGGTTGACCTCCTCTGTTCAACTGGGTGTTTTTTTTTTACTGTACTTGCTACGATAAAAGGAAACAGGGCACATTATCTTATACATTTCTGCAAAAAAGGATTATAGTTTATCATAGTGCTTTTTGCTGTCTAAAAAACACACTTTGTAAATAAGTTTTAATATATTTTATTGCCCTTTTTAAAGAAAGTAAAAAGGAGAAAAAAAAAGCTGCAGTATCCCTTTTTTCATGGGTTTGTGTGTGTGTGTGTGTAAATACAATCTTTTCACTGTTTTTTGTTGACGGTGCCGTGTTGGTTTTAGATTATGTTGCTTAGGCAAGCAAGGTTTTTTGGTGTGTGATTTTGACGTTTCCACAACTTCAATGTGCATTCAAGCCATCTGTCATCAAAACCTGCTTTACAAAACAAGGGAAAAAAATGTAAAAACATAAAAACACAAAAAGTATGAATGATTGTAGGCAGCAACACATGCGCACAAAACAACATTCTCCACATGTCATTTCATCTTTTATGTGGGTTTTATTGAATTTAAATTTGTAGCAAAACTTATTTTTATGTCAATGAGCATACCAAAAGAAAAAAAGAGAAAAAAAAAACAAACAACCATCATTGCTTTGCTTTAGGTTCAAGCAAAGCCAGCTCGCCACCTCCTCCATCACTGTGTTAACTGAAGAAAGTGCTATCTGGACAATGCAGCTTGAATGCACTTTGTTTTTCCTCACTCCCTCACAAAGGGATTCTGATAAAGAGTGGGCAGGGGGATGTGAGGGTTCACCCACCAACTGATGAATGGTGCTATCAGTGATTTAGCCAGATGCACGTGTCTGAAGATAAACCCCAGCTTTTCCCCACATGCTAAAGTGTAGCTTAAGGTCTTTTTTTATGGGCCACCGAGAGTTTTACGTGTTTCACATGTAGCAGCCATAACGTTGTGATGTCAGATCTGATGTCATTAGAATGGGTCAGTGGTGCAAGTGGGTATTAGGGTAGGGAAGTATGAGTGGCATCACCTGAATCAGGCTTTACCAAAGGATGGTTGCCCCCATTCTTGTTTGCTGGGGCTTCTTATCTACGGAGTACTACAAGACCACAGTTCATCAATGGGCCACAGTTCATCATGGTCACCCTTCATTGAAGAACTCGTGTTGACTCTTAATCCCCTGGGTAAGGAATTAAGACGGGGGGAATATGAGGACACTCGTAGAAAAGAGCAACCTGTGACAGTCTGTTTTTTTCTATCTTTTTGTTTTCCAAGTTTAATAAATCACAAAAGTCACCATGATGTGAACTTATGAGGACTGACGTTTTCAGATGGTCAGATGAGACAATCCCATCATTTCACACTCAAACGTGGAAAATAATTCTGGGAGAACTTAAGGACACGAGGACCCACAGGTCCTGGAACTGAGTGAAGTTCCTCACAACAATCAATCATAAGAAGAAAAAAATACTGGATTTTGAGAAGGGTGGTGTCTTTTAAATCTTTGTATGTCGTGCAGTGGCGAACACACACTCTCAGCTTGTTCACTTCTTATCCGAAACCCGCTCTCCTCAGCCTGAGCTTTTGGCTGAGGAGGATCTGTAGCTGCAGCGTTTAGAGAAAAAAGGATACTGTAGCGTGGACTCAAAAGAAACAATGTTGCACTGAGAAATCTATTTAAGAGGTTTATGTGTTTATAGCATTCATTTGCAAAGAAAAAGAAAACAAATCTATTGAAAATCAAAACAAGAGAAATTGTGTTCATTTTCTTTTTTTATATATATAGTTTTAAATTATCTGATATCATTAAAAATGAAAAAAAAAAAAAAAGTTTTTCGTTATTAAAAAACACCAGATTTTTTGAAAAGCAATGTCCCTCTCCCTACCTGTACATGTTAGAGCTTCATTTTGTACCGTCATTGAGATTTTGTGCCGATTTTTTTTTTCTTTGTACAAAAACGAGAAAATAGGACTTTTATTTTCAATACTGCTTCTGTAATTTGCTGTTGTAGAAAAAAAAATAATAATAAAACAGCAAAGGCCTTAAAAAGCATTAGTAATCTTTGTGTTGTGGTGTTTGTAAAATCCTGTTTTTGCTGCTGCTTCTGCAGATCTGCTGTAAAGGCTGGTCCAGCGCAACATCTGTTTTTTGCATTCAAGTAATATGAGAACATCGATCCAGCAAGACATAACAAAAACATTGGCTCTAGTTTCTGTCTCACCGCAGTCTCTTATAAAGCTTTTGTCACAGAAAACGTTGTGTTCATTTAAAACACTAAGTAGATTTGTTTTCAGTTCTAAAACCCGATGGACAGGACTCCTGTAACATCTCCAAGTTGAGTATTTCCACCTCAAAGAAGGCGTAAGTAGCGGTAAAGAGGGTACTGACCACTAATGAGACCCTAATGTAGTCCTTGCTCAGCCCAGCAGCTGGCTTTATATGTTCTCCTATCATTAGCTGCATATTTTTATTTGAGGGTTAAATCAGATAAAATGGGCCACATTATGGTTAATGATTTAGAAAACCTTAATTAAATAAGTACTGTAAGTTCAGTGATACTTTGGCAAATTGTCATATGTATCCTCAGTAATTAGTAAGGGTGTAATATAGTACACATAACCAGATTTTTATATCCACTTTAAACAACACATAACCATTTCCTTTTTTGCTATTTGATCTTAAATCAGACTAAATCTGTCCTCACCTTTAGTATTTACTAGCATTGTGTTTGAACTCTATGATAACAAAGGCAAAGGTGGGCAGTAACAATGTAAATTAAGTACAGTTTTTAAGAATTTTCACTTTATTTGAGTAGCAATCTTAATACAAACTTTTTTATTTTTACTCCACTACATTTCTCTAAAGGCTTTAGATACTAGTTACTTTTTGTTTACACACAGTAAAATTACACACTACTCCCAGTAGGTGGTGATAAGCAGCTTTAAACCACAGACATTATATACATATATATACGTACATCATGTACTTTATGATATCTATGTTTAAAACTGGTTCCAAGGGGAATAATAATAATAATTAATGAGTCAATAAATAATGCATGAAATTGTAAAGAGTCTTTGAGCTTCTACAAAAGCACTAAATATAATTAATGTATTATTATTATATATTTGGAGTTACTGATCTGTCCAGAATGGCAGAAAGTGTTCTCAACTACACTTAAGTGAAATGCATTGATATAAAACTTACAATTTTTAGGACTTTTAGTATTTAAGTATTTTTGAAAGCACATACTCCAGTACTTTAGCTTAGGTAATAATTTGACAGAGCTACTTTTACTGCAGTAATATTTGACCAGTATGATTGACTAAAGTAAGGAAACTGAGTACTTTGTCCACCATAAATAGAGTTCAAACGTTTTGGGTTTCCATCTACAGCTTCTCACATTAGTTCGCTGGAATTTTGTCCCGTTTCTCCTCGCAGAACTGATGTAACCAAGTCAGGTTTGTAGGCCGCCTTGCTCGCTCACTCCTTTTCAACTCTTCTTATGAAATTGCTATGACTTTTAGGTCAGAGTTTTGTTATGGCTACTGTCCTTAAGCCACATGGTAACTAATTTGGTAGTACCTTTAGGATTGTTGTCTACAGGGCCGGTTCATGGTATACTATGGGTGAATGCTAGGAGTGCTGTTCATCTAGGGGGCACCACAAATAGGGAACAAAAAAACATTTTATAACTTTTTATCAGAATGTAGTTGGTTTAGTCTGTAGATTGATAACTACTTACTTATGTTTATGAAGGTGACTTGATCTGCAGGTTTCTCAGTCTAATTTGTTACTACATGAGATGCTATGGTGCAGAGGATATTTCATGGTAAAAGTATCATATGCTGCAGTCAGGACTAACTACTGGTGCTCAGTGTGTAAATAAAAAAAATAATAATAATGGAAGTTTCAGTTGGGATCTCAGATAAAGTTCAGGTCAAAGTCTGCTTTTCAGTGTTCTACCTTCATAAAACCTGGTTTCTAAAGACAAAAAATCACATCAAAAACAAAACTATTTAATTTGCCATGTCAATGTGTGTAAATTGGCAGTGAGAAGGGGTGCCACCTGAAATCTTGTCTAGGTCACCTGATCGGCAATAGAAGACTTATTTATGCCCAAGCTTTAACTTCCTGGCTGATGTCTTAAGATGTTTCACTATTTCTACACAATAATCTTTTTATATGATGCTGTTTATTTTGTGAAGTGAAGTGCAGAAAAAACACTCCACAACATGGTGCTGCCACCATACTTCACTGATGGGATGACACAAGTGTTCCCATGATGGTCATTAAACAGTTAGTTTAATCCGATCACAACATATGTCTCCAAATATCAGTCTTTGCTTTGTGTGTACTCAAAAAAATGTAATCTAGATTTTTATTATTATTTTTTTTGTATGTTGTTTTCAGAGGTTTATAGTAACTAAGTACATTTACTTTGATACAGTAATTAAGTAATTTTTTTGAGAATTTGTATTTTACCAAGTATTTTTTAAAATCGTGACTTTTACTTTTATTTAGTTACTTTTAAAACCTAAAAATTCTACTTTTACTTCTTTACTTTAAAGTTTAACACTTAGTTACTTGTTATAAATTAAATCTGTCTGAACTCATCATGAA
>JARVGW010000323.1:5605957-5617840 GCA_031762495.1 Anablepsoides rubrolineatus
CGTGAGACTAAAGTATCGAACCGAACCGAACCGTGAATTTTCTGTATCGTTGCACCCCTAATATATATATATATATACACGTGTGTGTATGTAGCTAGCTTTATGGATTAACCTTTATCCAAGTTTGTAATAATACAACATAACATGTAAAGGTGTATCTTGTAAGATCAGGACAAACAATACATAGTAGATTAGTGATTACCTTTGTACACATGAACATTTGGTTGTTCCCATTTTTGTGAGGACAGCTGCAAGCCTTTATTTATTGTTCAGACCTAATTTTCATTTTGGGAACAAAACAAACTATTCTGCCCTCTTAACTTCTCAGGACAACACATGTGAGAACTGCATTTTCCCCACTATTTGATTTTAAGATGTTTAACAAAATCTTGTAAATGTGCACAGCGATGGTAATGAAAATAACGACAGGTTGGGTAAAAAAAGACTGGGTAGTTCCTGCAGTTATGAGGCACATTACTTGCTGTTCAATATCCATCGATTGAGCTGTTGCTGTTAAACTACTGGCTTGATTGACAGGTGGTGTCAATTGTATGATATTTCATCTGTTCTCCTTGTACATTTTTATTTATTGTAACCTTTGTCTTGTTTGTGCCTACAATAAACAAGCCTTTGCCACACCATACTCCTCATGGTTTACCAGTATTCTGTACTCAGTTTCCTGTCCACCACTGGTGCAAACCACAACAGCAGAATCGTCTATTTAGGTTCATGACAGGGTTCTGAGTTTTACTAAACTGTCAGGTTTATTTAGGTGACGGGAAATGATGACTGTATTATTTCCTCTGTGTGTTTTTTTAAACATCTCAGCAACAATTTAAAAGAAATGCAGTACTTTAAATCAGTCCAACATAGATTTTGTTCTTCTATTTTTACATTTATGTATAGTAATTATTTTCAAATCCTGTAATATCTGTACAAATGGTATAAGCCGGAGTCTGAGGTTCACTGTATCATGCTGAGGCTGCTGTTACCACCGGAGCCAAGATGTCTGTGTTTGCAATGATGCTACAGTACTTGGGCTGTGTTGTAACGTGTTCAGTAACAAATCTCAGTTCTGGATTGTCATAGATGGCCTTTTTTTAATGTGCAATGCAGAGCCAAATGAAGAGGACCAATCTAGTGTTGTAATGAGACACAATGGCATTTCTGTCATGTGTGAAGAACCACAGAGTATGGGACATGATAAACCCTGACTGACCTGATCAAACTCCCAACTTTATTTTTCATTTGATCTGATACTGTAATATGGCAGTTCAGTCATATAACATTTTAACTTTTTAGTGCAAATTGTTGATTGCACATTTTTGGTTTCCATAGGATGATGGTCAAGTTTTGGTCTGTGTTTATTTTTAAAGCACCTTTTTGTGTTTGCTGCTAAACATATAAACTGTAAACATTAATACTTGTCAGCTTGTAAGTGTTGTCAAAGCCTAATATAAGTTCATTCTTAGAGATGTAAAAAGGTTTTTGTCACAAATTAACATTTAACTGCAGAGAGGCCATTCTCTTCCTTTGTCTATTAGTAAGTCCGAAACTTTCCTTTAGAATGCATTGATGTGGTTTAATGAGAGAGCCTTTAGTCTGACAAGTGATCAATAAACATGACAGCAGAAAGGTCAACTGGTAGCTGATGCTATTTACGGTAATGGGAAAATTTGAGGGTTCAGGTGTTGGGTTATGCTGTGTGTCGATCCATGTTTGCATGAGAGAGTGCTCTGAATTTAATAAGCTGTCTGTTTTTCTGTGGCATCCTGAGAATAGCCAAGCAACCATGAATGGATCATTTTTTTACCTTCAGGTATAAAAAACCTTTTTTAGAGTTTTGTTCCAATTCCTCTTGCTAACTTGTCACTCTTCTAGGCCTCTTTGTTTTGTGAAATTATACTTTTTGGTCCCTAAATATGCAAACTGTTATTTTAAGGGGGAAAAGCAGTCAGCAATGATATGTTGTTTTATTAAAACTTTGTGTGAGTGTGTCTCTTGATATCTTTCCTCATGTGTTTTCAGATGGATCGGAAGTTGATTTTTCTAGCAGTGTTGGGGCTTTTCTGTTGCTGCACTGCTCAGAAAGGTAAGACTTATGTTACTCCTGTTTAAAAGTGTGGTTTGCATGAGCTGCAGTGTTTTAACATGAGCTGATGTGTAAGCACTTGGGGTGGGTGGCTAAACAAGGCAGCTTACATCAGTCCCTGCTCTGTACCTCAGCTCTCTGAGTTTGACTGCTCTTTCTTTGTTTTCCATCTAGAGGGCAAAGAGTGCATCAGTGCCAATGCCAAACACTGTGGAGATTGCATCCAGCATGGAGCCAAATGTGGCTGGTGTACAGACCTAGTATGTAAATCAAAGCTCTCGAATGTATTCAGTGCTGCTGAGTATTACAGGCAGATAATCACTTCAAATTCTTAAAAAATGTTCAAACGCCAGTGTTCAATGCTGAACATAAGCCTTTTTGTCTGTAAAACATTGAACATTAAACATATATCTGTATAAAATCAAGACAGATTAACCTGTTTGGTTTTTAATTTTTCTTGTGTTGCCGCTCTTAGAACTTCCTAAAACAGGGTGAGACGGTGTCGAGTCGTTGTGACGAGCTGCAGTCTCTGATAAAACGGGGCTGTCCAGAGTCACTAATTGAAAACCCACACGGGAAAAAAAACATCCTCATGAACAAATCAGTCACAAATCGCAAGAGAGGAGCAAAAAAACTCAAGCCAGAGGAAATAACTCAGGTCCAGCCCCAGAAACTGAGCCTCACTCTTCGATCTGGTTTGTATTTATTCAAAGAAAGTTGGGGGTTTTTTAGATGTTTTTAGCATCTATAGGTTTAAATATCCATGACTTTTGGGGATTTATCTAACTATGCACATTTTATGTAGGTGAGCCTCAGTCTTTTAACCTGAAGTTCAAACGGGCAGAAGATTATCCCATTGACCTGTACTATTTAATGGACCTCTCCTACTCTATGAAGGATGATTTGGAGAACGTTAAGAACCTGGGAACTAGTTTGATGGTGGAGATGTCAAAGATCACTTCTGATTTCAGGATAGGTGAGGATTCCAGTGGTCTGTGTCGCTACACAGTTTCTCAAACAGAAAACAAGCACATAGTGCAGTAAACTGTTGTATTATAAAGAGTTCTGACTTTACTTCTTTTAAGGTTTTGGATCTTTTGTGGAGAAGACGGTCATGCCTTACATCAGCACTACCCAGGCCAAGTTACTGAACCCATGCACAGGCGACCAGACCTGCACCAGCCCCTTCAGCTACAAGAACGTATTGAAGCTGAACAGTAATGGCTCATTGTTTAACACTTTGGTGGGCCAGCAGCACATTTCTGGAAACCTGGACTCCCCTGAGGGGGGCTTTGATGCCATCATGCAAGTGGCTGTTTGCGGGGTAAACAAAAAGATTTACTGCTGTTAAGTCATTCAGTAGGAAAGGTCAGCTTCAGCGGACATATGCAAAATCCACTTTTTTAACCATTAAATACATTTGTGTATTTGGAGTCTCTAGGAGTGCAGAAACCCATATTTTACAATCATTGGACCGTTTCAATGCGGCTTGCTGATATGAGAGGTGGCGGGGTGAAAAACACAGAATTGCCAATTTTAAGATTTTGTCGCTATATTTACCGAGTTTTCAGACCCCTCCAGAGACTGTTTTTCAGAAAAGCAACTAGTGAAAATCTAGCGACTCTTTTCCTGGTGTTATTGAGACTTATAGAGACTCTGATGTGAATGCAGCAGGTGTTGCTCTTCACCGGTCCCAGACCACTGACAGACTTCTTTACGCTGCACCCTCCTTGCTGCAGACAGATATCTATCCCATCCAGACTTGAAACAAATCATGTTAGTAAGAAGCTGCTGCTGACTCATCCATGATTGGATGTTAATTAAAACATTTCTATGGCTAAAATAGATCCCTATAAAATAACTTCAGTAATAAAAAGAAGGATTAGAGCTGTGACAGTAAAATAAAAATAATCTATATATATTAAAAAAGGAGCAACAGAACTATGTTTTTGTTTTCTCTTGACATACTACTGTCTCTAAAGACCAGAAGGCTGGCTGCAGCGACGCAGTCACTGGTGTGTGTGTTTTTTAAACTCTTTTTAACTTTTTAAAACTCTACCAGCTGGTCAAAGAATCAAACGTCCAATGCGACACAAAAAGGATGATTCATATATTGAGTTAAATGAAGAATCTGTCTCTACAATAGTTATGGAAGAGTTTATTTATAGTTTAAAGAAGCTATTTAAAAAAAAATAATAATTCCGCTATTTAGGATTAGTAAAACCATTTAAATAAGAAAAATGCTTTTGCTAAACTAATAGTTAAAATAGAAAAAAAAAAAAAAGTAGCATGACATTTATTAGGAATAAAGACTTCAGATTTCTGGTGCATTGGTGCGTGTGATGGTCATTATGTTACTGCTATGCGGTATCTAGTTTCTATGGTAATTTCCTTTGTGTTTTTAAAGAAACTTGTATTAATATCAAATTATACAAATCATCTAAGATGCCCAGCAAACCCACTGGTTTTCAGGGTAGCAATACCTATTTTTTCTATTTTGAATTATCCCTCTTTTGTTGTTTATTAGGAGCAGATTGGCTGGAGGAACGTGACTCGTCTGCTTGTGTTCTCCACTGACGCCGGCTTCCACTTCGCCGGAGATGGCAAACTGGGTGGCATTGTGCTGCCCAATGATGGAAAATGTCACTTGGAGAACAATAGTTACACAATGAGTCACTATTATGTAAGAAGTTTGTGTGTCAGACCATTTGGTTATAGTTTCCTTTGATGTGAAGCCAGATATTTGACTTTTCTCTTCCACCTTCTAAGGACTACCCATCCATTGCTCACCTTGTTCAGAAGCTGAGCGACAACAACATTCAGACTATCTTTGCAGTCACAGAAGAGTTTCAGCCTATTTACCAGGTTAGTTTTTGGAACCTCTTTCTTTCATCCTGGCTGATTTTTTTATTTCATTTTAGGGCCATTGTCCAGTGTGAAAGGGAGGTTTTACAAAAGTTTTATTAGCTTCGGAGATCAGAAATTCCTGTGGTGTCTGAATCTGGAATTGAATGTCTAAAGTTTTATACTTTGGGATTGTATTCTGGTATATTTTTGAATTTGTGCTAAAGTGTTCTGTGTAGAATAAAGATTTAATCATTATGTGGTTTCCCTAAAGACTAATAGAAATGTAATTAAACCAACTTTTGAACTTCTCTCTCTTCAGGAGCTGAAGAATTTGATACCAAAGTCAGCTGTGGGTACTCTGTCAGCCAACTCGAGCAATGTCATCAACCTCATTATAGATGCTTACAATGTAAGAACATTTTTCACATTTGAACTTTAAATTCTCTTTAGTAAAAATGTTTTTTGCTTATTTATAACACAAATGAAAACCTAATTCAATGCTTGTTCTAAACACACTGATTTAATCAAATCCTCAGATTATCTGTAGTTTATTCTGTGCTGTCTAAACAAAGCTACCAGATGACATTCCAGAGCAGAACATCACAACATTTCTTCTGTTATCTTTTGGATGTTTGTCAGTCTCTCTCGTCCGAGGTGATTCTGGAGAACAGCAAGCTTCCAGACGGTGTGACTATATCATACACGGCACACTGTAAGAACGGGGTGGTTAATGAGGGTGAAACTGGAAGGAAGTGCTCCAATATCTCTATTGGAGATGAGGTGAGAACTGGAAAATGGATCTGATATTATTGGTGTTTTAGGTAATGAGTCAAATGAACACCTGCAATTTCTCAAAGATCAGGGCATCACTCAGGTCATTGAGAAACAATGACAGTTTAAATTAAATGACTGGTTTTCTCCTATGAAATAAAAACATGCATGTTTGATCATTTGGTGATTCAACTTTGACCCTTGCAATGAGTGTACATGGTTGTGTGTGTGTGTGTGTCTGTGTGTTCACTGTTTGGATCAACTTTTGCACATTTTGGAGCTAATGTGGATTTGAAGGCGTGTTAACAAGGTTCCATCACAGTGTCAAGATTTTGGTGTTTCGGACCCAGTATGCAGACTGGACTCAAAGATCTTGAAAAAGTAAACTTATTTAACTAACAAAACATAAAGACATATGGCAGCAAGTACTTTAATTTAAACTACAATTAGTTCAATGGAATTATGAGGTTATTTGACAGAATAAATGGCAACAGCAGCAGATTGCTGTAATGTTTCTGGTGCAACCTGGGGAAAATATATGTTGAAATATTTCATTATTTCTGCCAAAGTACAGTAATTTCGTATGTCAAAGTTATTATTGGTAAAAAGGTTCAATTAACAGTGTTATTGATTTGAAATATTGGAGTTGTTCCTAAAGAGCAAAATCCTCTCTGGAAACAGGACGCACTGGAAATAGCTAATATTAGCTCATCAGTATGATCCAAGTGGACCCATTTCCAAAGCTTAACAGCATGTATTTTTATTTCTAAATCGGGTTTTCTTGTGTTTTTTTTTTTTTTTTTCGATTTCAGGTCACATTTAACATCACTATCACATCTAAGGGTTGTCCAAAACTGGGCAAACAGGAGACTATTAAGATAAAGCCTTTGGGTTTCACAGAGGAGGTGGAGATAATCCTCAAATTCATCTGTGAGTGTGACTGCCACAAGACTGGCATCAAGAACAGTGACTTGTGCCACTTTGGTAATGGTACCTTTGAATGTGGAGCCTGTAGGTAAATAAGTTTCCAGTCTTCACAAGTCAGTTTTTCCTAGTCCTCAAGAATCACCTGGAATGACAACTTTTACCCTCTGTGTCAGGTGTAATGAGGGCCGAGTGGGCAGAAACTGTGAATGCAGCAGCAATGACGTGGCCACAGAGGACATGGACCGGAACTGCCGCAACGGCACAGACATCTGTAGCAACAACGGGGAATGTGTCTGCGGCATGTGTGAGTGCAAGAAGCGAGAGAACCCAGACGAGAGGTACAGCGGCGAGTTCTGCGAGTGTGACAACTTCAACTGTGACCGCTCTGGAAACAAGCTTTGTGGAGGTGAGAATGTTGATGCCACCAAGAAACTTGGGCTACAATCACACTGTGTGACCCCTATCAGATTCTATATATATATACTGTATAAATTAAGAGAATTATTAATGATTTACCTATAAAGGCTAATTACTTCCATATAGTGATGCACCAATATGAAAATTTCAGCCGATATCGATATCCGATATATTTATTACTGTTACAGCCGATAACCGATATTTACTGATATTACACAAACACACAAATTATGTTACACTTGGGTCTTTTTTTGATACCTTAAATAAACGACCAGACCTCTGACATGGTTCTCTACTTCAGTTATTCCTGGCTACGCAGCGTCAATATTACTATCATGATCAAACAGATGCTGCTCAACCAACCATCTCCCCTCCCAAAACAGAAACACTAAGCTAAAAAGTGGGAAATCAATATTGGATGTTAATATCGGCCCAGTTTTACATATAGGACCGATACCGATATTCTAAAAAATTACCAATATTGGCCGATACCGATATTAGTGCCGATATATCGTGCTTCCCTACTTCCATAACCAACATACTCATTGTTTATTAATGGTTTATAACTCATGAATTAACTATTCTATACTGTGTGAATGTATTTAAATTCTCACATAAATGCCTTTATGGGTGAAGCATTATTAAATGTGTAATTTATGGCTTATTAAGTATGAATCATTATTAACTAATGATGTTTTTAAGGTTAACTTACCATTTGTTAATGATTAAGTATGGCTAAATAAGGTGTAGTTATTATAAAGTGTTACTGGATTTTCTAACATTACAGACTTGCTGTCTAACAATAATATTGGCATTTTGGGTCAGTATTATGTCACATGGCACCTTGTGATTCACAGCTCTAGTTCAGATGATGTTCAGAAATAGTGCTGCCTTGTTGAAGCTGTCGTCATCTCTGGTTCTCAGGTCACGGACGCTGTGAGTGCCGAGTGTGCGTCTGTGACCCCATGTGGTCTGGAAGTGCCTGTGACTGTTCTCTGGACAACAGAACATGTTTGGCCAAGAACAAGCAGCTCTGTAACGGCAGAGGAGTGTGTGAATGTGGCACCTGCAAGTGCAATGACCCCAAATTCCAGGGCTCCACGTGTGAAGACTGCCCGACCTGTCCAGAAGTCTGCACAGAGCACAAGTAAGAAAGAAAAGCAGGAACGGATCAGTTTACACAGTTTGTTTGAAATATCTTAAAAGTATCAGTTGTTTTTATTTGTTTGTTTGTTTTTTCATTATTAACTGTTTTTTGCAGAGAGTGCGTTGAGTGTCGAGCGTTTGGCACGGGCGAAAAAAAAGAGACGTGTGAAAAGGAATGCAGTGACTTCAAGCTGACTAAAGTGAAAACCAGAGACAAGATGCCGCAGCCCAACGACCCTCCCTACCCTGTCATGCACTGCAAAGAGAGGGACGCTAATGACTGCTGGTTCTACTATACGTACGCCGTCAACAATAACTCGGAAAAGGTGGTCCATGTGGTGGAGGAGCCGGGTAAGCAGAGAGCTCCCATGAACTTGGGTGTGGAGAGGGTTCTGAAACAGACAAAGCTAATTACAGGGGTTCTAGTTCAAAAATAGATGGTTTATTTATGTAGTCACCAAAATTCTGCTGCTCTGTTTCAGAGTGCCCAACTGGTCCTGACATAGTCCCCATCGTGGCTGGCGTGGTCGCCGGAATCGTCCTGATTGGCTTGGCCCTGCTGCTCATCTGGAAGCTGCTGATGATCATCCACGACAGGAGGGAGTTCGCCAAGTTTGAGAAGGAGAAGATGAATGCCAAGTGGGATACGGTGGGTGTCTGGTACAGCGCCGAGCAGAACAAACGTTACTGGTGTGGTTGAGTTCATTTAAACGTGGAAAACAGGTTTCAGCTTGTCCTCTGCATTGATCTGTTCACTGTGAAGGAATAAAGTCATGAAGATAATTTGTTGCGCTTTGCAGCAGATGAGATTTACAGACATGTTGATGTCATTACAAGGAGCCTCGCTCCTGTTCTGCGCCGTCTCACAGCTGCAAAGACAGACTGAGTTTTGTTGCCTTTGAACAGTGCTCAACAAGAAGGAAAAATGTTAGACCTCTGTGGACTTTTTTGGGAATGCTATGCACAGAGAGCATAGCGAAACTTTTCCAAGGAGGGGCCACAGCTTCTGCCCTCCCTGCTTCCTTCCTCCTGTCACATTATCTGCCAACATCAACATGACACAAAGCTGGAGTTCAGATACATTCGTGTGCAGGAACACTCCACCATCTAGTGGTAGAAGTTGATTACAGCACAGTGAAAATAAGTTTGACGGTGCATCTGTTTTTAATTAACACTCTGTGTGTTGGGGTCACTCTTGCAGGGCAGGCTTGGACCCTGCATCTTTTTAATTTGGCAAAATGAGAGACTATACGTGAACAGCTTGAAGACTAATTGTCAAGATAAAAACAAGCTAAAAGGCTGTTAAAGGCACTTCATAATCTTTTATGTTTAAAACTGTTGTTATCTGTAGCCTAGGTTTTTATCAAATAGATCATGGCAATTTTAAAGTGTCACACTTTTAGACAATAAATATTTTAAAAACTAAGAGCAAATCTTTAATGTAATTTCACTTCTTTCCCATTTTTTTCCCCCAATTTATCCTCTTTTCCATAAGCTGTTTTCACACATGGACTACAGTCCTGAATACATGTAAATATGTTCCACAAGGTGTTGATATTAACTCAAAAACGCTTTCAAGGAGACACATAACCAGCTCTGTTGTGCTGCAAACACTGTCTTTAACACAAAGAATGCACAATGCCTACTTTTTCTCCATTTTTGTGCATCAATCCAACTATTTACTTAATCTCAGAGTCATTTCCACAAAGTAAATAGCACTAATGACATAGCAGCACAAACATTCTCATCAATTTCAGCTGGTCTCAGCTGTTTGTATTCTTTTCACATTGGATCATTGTTGTTCTCACTACACCATGGAAATTTGACCTCCTGTCACAAATACACCAGGCAAGAGGTGACGAACAGAAAAAAAAAGATTGTTTTCTCAATGTTAGGAATAGGAGTAACCTGCTGCACTGTTGCCTTTACGAGAAGAGTTCAAAGTGGGCAGACATGTCAGTAAAGGTATAGTTCAACCTCTCTTCCAGGCACATATAGTTCAGTTACATTCAGTTGTTGTGAAAATGCTGTATATATCAAAAATAAATTTGACTTTGCATCATATTCAAAACACCTAGAAAATGGCCTCTTAAAAAAACTCCTACCATTTCCAACACTCCCACTTCACGTCTTCACAACATGCAAAGCAACAGTCTGTGTATGTTGTTGAAAAGAGAATGACATTATAACATGATATAAAACTCAAAAAAAGTCACATTTGCATATTATTCCCACCCCAAAACCCTAACCTCTGTTCTTTCTCGTGATACAGAAGATATGTCACAGGAGCAGTTGCAAACAGCCATTTCCTTTGTGAGAACTTCAAAAATTAGACAGATTTACAACATCCTAGTTTGTGCCCTCAAAAGGCAAGCAGTCCAGTTGGTGAATTCAGGCCTCTGGGTTTTTGCATCATTCCTTCCGTCCCAGGAAAGTTAGAGAAACACCCCCTCGCCCCTCATATTCATGTGTGAAAACAGCTATACTGTCTTCTTTTTGGCACTCTCATTCTTTGTCTGTGTGGTATTTACTATTTATTTGTCCTTTTTTTCCTGTTCTCCATTTTACTGCCAAACTCTCTTCTGTCCTCACTCTCCACTTATAGCAAGAAAACCCAATTTACAAGAGTCCAATCAATCAGTTCCAGAACCCAAACTATGGACGTAAAGGCGCTGGCCTTTGAGTTCGTATTTCTTTTCCTCTCTGCTTGGTCTTCCTGCATGGGCTGGTTCTGTGTGACCTCTGATTTCAGTTCCTAATTCAATTATTTTTTTGTTTGATTTATAGGTTTTTAGTCAAGAAGTATTAAGTTCAAACACGGAACAAATTTATAACGAGTTGATATTTTCAGGATATGTTCAGAAAGTCCCCAAAAATCTCACTTGGGGCTTTTGAGAAATTAAAAATGGTGTCCAAGATGTCAGTTTGATATTTTCTCTTATTTCAAGCTTAAAACTTCCAAAAATATAAATAATTAGTCAAAATATGTGTTTTTTTTTTTTTGTTTCTTTATGTTTTTGTGGCTTGGAAAGTGAAGAATCAATCTCCAAAAACATGATGATGATGATTGATGCGTACTATAGATATATATATACAGAACTTTACTCTTAAGGTTGCTATAGTGTTACTACAGATATGAAAATTGATCATAGCCAAAGAGTAATAGGTTTAGACATATGCATAACTGCATAAGGACTTCATAAAATTTTTAAAATAGTATTGAAACTGAATTCTACGCTACAGAAAAATAAAACATATTTAAACTAATTTTTTGCATTCTTATGAGGTTTTAAGCCTAAAATATGGGAAAGTATCAAGTTGGCAACTATCTTGGAGACCATCTAGAATTTCTCAAAAGCCCTAAGGTGGATTCTTGAGGACTTTTAGTTTGTTATTTCTGACAGTTTTCTGAACACATCCTGAAAGTTTCAGCTTGTTATAAATGTGTTCCAGGTTTGACTCAAATTTGACATAATACTCCTGGACTATTTGTCTTACCAATCTATTATTTTTATGTCAAGCCAAAAAAAAAAAGTGTAGAACCAATATAGTAGATAGGGTGAAGTTTCTGTTCAAGTTAAAACTTTGAAATGAACTGCATGAGCTTGTTTTGACAAAGAAAACTCACAAACAAGCACAGGCTTTGGAAATATGGAGCTTTTTTTGTGCAAAAATACTAAAAC
>JARVGW010000323.1:6014445-6048398 GCA_031762495.1 Anablepsoides rubrolineatus
CCAAAAAACGATGAACAAAATGTAAACTCAAATATCTCTAAAAAATGTCAAAAGCTACGAGCTGCCGTGTTCATAAACTCAAGACATCAACGTATACAAACCCAGGTTTACAAAAAAAAGGGCAAAAGAGAAAAAAACAATTTCAGGTGTAATAGGTGCAAAAAACAAGTATAAAACAATATTTTGTATATTTGTGTTCACTACAAGCGTGTACAAGTATGTTCCAACTAATATAGCAAATTAAAATGCACTCTTTAAGCCAGTGATTCCCAACCTGGGGGGCGCCAGAGAGCACAGACCATGACCTTGTCTGCTCAGAAGTTGTGAAAAGATCAAATTAAATCACCTAAACAAATCTATTTCAATAATTAAAACTTTGCTCAGTTTTTCTTCTACCCCCCTCTTTTTTTACAAATAAGTTTGTAAACATTCACTTTATTCTTTTATTTTTTGAAAAAGAGAAAAAGTTTGAACGTGTCTTCGGAAGAGGTGGAAGTAGTGAGGGATTGGGAGTGGGTCTTTGAGGAAAAGAGGTTGGGAACCACTGCTTTAAAGCAATTTAAGTTGTAAAAACCCAAGATTCTATATAAAAAATAGCCTTTGAAAAAATCCCCCCAAAAAACAGATTCTACGTTAAAGAAAACCTAACCCCTTTAGTTCTGGATTGACTTACATTTATTGACAACTGATTATATTAATCTAATGATGTTAAAATCAAAATGTTTTGCTATTTTTGTCAGGATCACTTTATGTTTTTCTTTTTTTTACTTGCACATGTCCATTTTTCATCTTCTTAACTCAAAACATTCAGACCACCAGAACATCCATAACATATGTTGCATGGTTTAGAGGTACTAATGAGTGCTGTCATTAACCTTGACTTCTCTTCCCTGTTGGAAACAGCAGATAGACTTTTCTAAGAAGAAAGGTCAGTCTTATTCTGACTCCAAACTGCCAGTAAGCAATTATTCATCTTATAGCAAGATACCAAGATTCAAACTGGATTAATTGTCAGGTTGTAAAACATCTCCATTGGTGAACAAATTCTTTCTAAGTTCACTGTGATATGGTCAATCAGTCATTTAAGCTTTGAGAAACATTCCAAGAAACGCAAAGATTTAGGGAAACTAGTTGATAAACATGCAATGGTATGAGTATAACGAGTGACTGTAAAACAAGTAAATACTTACAGTCTGTTAAACTTTCAGCCGTATTAGAGACCCTCTTCACAAGCAAACTGAAACACATAAAGTATGGTAAATACACACAAAATATCATGCAATACACTCACTCAACTTGTACAACTGAAAAGAAACAAAATGAATAAACACAGAGGCAGTTTTCACAGTCCTCATCAGAAATTCCTGATCAAGTGCTGTGATGTATCTAAACTCTTCACACAGTATCTCAGGGATGTAACATACCAGAATAGCCAGTTATTAAGCACAAGTACGCAACAATATATTTAAAAGAAAAATCTATATGTTCTGATTATTGTCATAAGCTGCACTGTGCCAATAAACACCCAGTTAGGTTGTTTTCTGTACAGTTATACAAACTGTTCAGGGAATTTGTGAAAGTGCTGCACATTGTCTTCATAAAATAATTGCTGTTTTCCCCTTTTTGAAATGCACAAAATATGTGCACAGACTATGAAATGGAGTCAAAGATGTAAATGCCAAGGTTAGTTACAATTTCATATTGTGAATTCCTTCTATAAAAACATATACCTGAGCCGTCTGGTTCCTCTGTAATCAATCGTTTATTTACCACAATGACAGATCTTTTATTTCATTGTTTTATGTTGTCTCATTATTGTTTGTATGAGTTTTATTATTCTTGTAAACTCATTCACCAAAATCATTTTAAAACAGCAATGAGCTACAGAATAAAATGCATACAGATTATATAGGAGGGACCAAGACAACATCCTTATGGAACCCCGGTAGTCATCACTATGGAACAACTTTAACTAACTGGATTTATCCTGCCACAAAACTCTACATCCACCTGCTAATGGAACTACACAGGTCAAGGTTTGATTTTTGTTAATTACTAGAACAGATGGTGTGTTGAAAGCAGTATTGTCATCAAACATCATGACCTCGCGTTTTTACCCTGTAGCTACTTTAACACAGAACGTCAGTAGATCTGTACCAATATGCAAACAATATAGGTTTAATATCATCTTTGTTGTTAATTATGGGATAGATATTCTATCCATCTATTATCTTTTAATTATCTTTACCTGCTTCTTTCTTTCAGGGTCACTGGGGTCACAGGTGCCCATGTCCAGCAGTCACTGTGTGAGGGACAGGGTACACTACATAGAGACAAACAACCATTCACTCTCTAACTTCCAACTAGGGACAATTTAGAGGTACCAATTAACAGTCATGTTTTTGGGTTGTGAGAGGAAACCCACACATCCACAGGAACCTTCTTGCTAAGAGACAACTGCTCCACCAACTGTGCCACCCGTGATCGAGCTTCATGACTTTAATTGTGAACTCTGATTTAGCCTCAATTTAAGAATGTCTTCTATACAACAAACAGCAGCAAAAAGTAACAATCACTGACGACATCAAAATCAAAGTCTCTGCATTGCTGTCATGAATCCAGAAAGGAAGTAAACTTTCACAATGAGCCTTGTGTGCTGGGAGATGTTTATCTTGTCTCTGTGATCTTTGGGAGTGAATAGGAACATCCCACAGAAACAAGATAGCGACTGTGTACAACTGATTATCTGCTGCACTCAGTAGTTCACTCACAGTGGGAAAACTCAGATGACTGAAAAAAAGCGTCTCACCCTGCAACCTTGACCATTTTGGGCTCAAAGGTCTCCACATGTTTCAGAAGGGTCTTCATGGTCTTTCCTGTGTCGACGATGGCCTGAGGGAAGGGAAGAGCAAAGGGAAGCAGGAGCAACGAGGAGGGAGGAAACGAAGACATTTGAGAGGCGACTGATAAAAAAATACAGTACGAAGAAAGACAAAAGTTGTGTTTTTCTTTCCTTTCGGTTTTCGATTACATGGAAACAATTTTTACACCCAAGCCTTCTGTATACACATTGTTTCAGATTTCAGTTACATAAACAAGGGAAATTTCCAGCTTTTACAACAAGTATCAACAAAGGTTTACTGTAACAGGACCTCAGAAGTATACTTTTTACAACGATAAAGAAAAATGCAAATGTATGTTTCATTTTTTATTTGCATTTTGAACCTTTTAGAGCAAACTGAGTTACACAAGGTGGTCAGAAATTAAAACTTGCTCCGAGTCAAAAGCCAATTTTTGTCAATACTTATTGAAAAATATAACAAAATATACTTGTAGAAATATGCTCATAGAAATGTTTTTCTACTGCTTTGTTTTTGTGTTTTCACTTGAATCTTCACTTGGTCTTTACAACCAAAACACATTTGCTCTTCAATTAAAATTGCACTCACCTCAACAATGAGCACACTCTTGGTTACATGTAAGAAAAAAAAAAAAAAGACAAGAAGAAAATGAGTGTAGTCCCACTTTAGAATATGAACACCATTCAAGGCAAAGTAAAAAATAGAGACGGCGCTGTTTCCTTGCATTTATTAGAGATGTTCTCCATGGCAACACTGTTGGCAGCCTCCCCATCGCCTTAATAAAAACACAGACAGTTCGTTCTCTTCTTCACACTAATGAACATCTGTTTGAGCAAAAGTCACCAGAGTGTTCAGCTGCTGCCCCCCCCTGGGACTCAAATAAATTCCTTTGGCTGTGAGGACCTTTTGTGAGTGTCTATGGTTCAGGGAGAGTGATCGGAGAGAATGTGAGCACCCGGCTAATGTTCGCGACCCACACCTGAACGCTGTTGCGTAACACTCGGAGACAATGAGCTGATTAGGACAAGTAAACAGACACACACAAAAAACCACACAGCCAACCTGTTTTCCTGCCGGCTACAAACACACTGTACTGCCAGCTGGTCTACACATGTGCACTGACATTTATTTTGAGCGTGAAAGAAGTGGTTGTTTGTGATTTATACAAGCTGCTAGGTTACTTCTTGACTCTGTTGCGAATCAGCTGCCAAACCAAAGGCTTGCCGCTTACAGAGCTGAGCTATGTGGGAACATATTGTTGAGGAATTCATTCACTTTGTCTTGGGTTCAGATGATGATTTATAAGAGACTGTTGTACTGTTTATTTGATCCATAACTGAGCTGAATTCAATTAAACCGAGCACCCATGGTGGCAAATTACACCCGCTGAAAATAAACTATCTGATTGTTTTCAGCAGTTTTTGCTTTTAGCGAAAATTAAGCACAAATGAAAATCAAAACACCATATTTGGACAAGACATTTATTTGCTTTGGTTTTGGTTCAAGTAAGGATTTGGGACCTTTTCTCCAAGTTGTGTCAATAATAAATGAGTTGGACTAACTTAAACTGAAGATTTAACAATGCAAAAATCATCTACTATAATCAAATTCTATCATTTTCAGAAGATTTTTCTCCTTTGAGCAATACACCATTGTTTCTTTTTCTCTTATCACACCTGTCACCTGGTAATTATCAGCGCACACAATTTCAGTCACTTTGAGATCAGTGTTATGATTCATTTAGTCTGATAAATGCATTCATCAGAAGCAGACGTTCAGAATATTTCCCCATTTTAAAAACTAACCAACTGCTCCAGTAAATCAAACTGTCTGTGTAAAAAGACTGGAGAACATGAAAGAGAACCCTCTAAAGAGCTAATGAAGGCTTCCCTCCCTTTTTAGCTTAACAAAAAATGTATTTACCATTGTCACAATGACAATGTCAGCTCCGTTTTTGTTGAGTTTTACACTTTTTGTACTCAGAAAATGCCTCTCAGCTAAAGTAGTGCTGACAGCTGAAGAACTGGGCATGTTTGTGTTCACATTTAGCTGATGTTGTAACATTTCTCAGGCAACAATGCTGGAATTGGCGTATATGTGTGTGTTTCCTCACGATGCCACACTCTGACTCCACAGTAACACTCAACAAATCTCTTCAGGATTGGGAACCTAACTACACTTACCTTTGGGGGGAACGTTTGTTTGTGATGTCGGATTCAGAGCCAGAATGCACAGAGAAGAAATGTGAACCTTCACACAGTTTAACAGCTCCCTCTTCAGGATGAGTTATTTCTGCTCAGAAACGTTTAAATTCTACGCCTGAGAAGAAAACACAAGTAATCCCACACTCACCTTTCCACGTAGAAATGACAGATCACTGCTTCCAACGATGTGCAGGTCCTCTGTTGATTGGTCATTCTAAGGAGGATGAAACAAGAAGACAGTGTAAAGCTTTGAAGATGCTATGAAATTTGGAATCGCTCAGCTGCAGATGCATTAAGAAAAATATATTGATTCAAAATATTTAAATAAATGTGTTTTTGTAATCCATCCTCATGCATTTTATTTTTAATCATCTATTTAAATATTTTATAAATCTAGGGCTGCCCAATCCACCAAAAATGTATCTTTATTGAAACATCAATTCTGAAATAAAGAGATGAATAAAGATTTAATGTCAAAAAGTGATTTATGACCCTCTTGTTAGGACATAAAAGAAAGTTATGAATCCTGCCTTTTCTCCAGGAACCCATAACAATGATGATTGGATTTATAATAAGCAACAGTAACAAAAACATAATATGAAACAAGTAATATCTATTTTGTTTATTTAAAAACAAATCTCATCACAAAAATGCTCTAAATTTGTAATATTTTTTATTTACTAAGAAATCAGGGGGGAGAAAATAGAGAAAAGAAAATGATATATTTAGTGTGTTTTTATTTGTGTGTGATGTCTTTATTTGAACAAACTAGTCTGACAGCAAGGTCAGGAGAAAAAATGTCAAAAATTGCGACCACATGCGGAGAGATATAAATCAGATAGTTTTAAAGGAGATCTGTGCCAATACACCACAGTGTTAGGCTATGACATAATGCAGGTATAAAAACTGCACAGTAACATCACTGTGGACTCCTCATCCCCAGATATTTTACATTCCAGTTATTAGATCTGTCATGAGCTGATTTTCTTGGCAGAGCCAACTGCACTTATTAGGGGTCTTATTTTCATGCCTCAAGCTCTGATGTTGCTCCAATCGTCCTTGAAGTATTGAGTGTTCATTCCTCCTTGAACAACAGCGACATCTGGTGGTCAAAGACGACCACATAAGTCTGTACATGGATGTGATTTTTCATGTTTTTGTCCATAAAATAGTAAAACATTAGCAAACCAACAGTATTTTAAAGGGGAGGGGGCGTATTATGGAAAATCAACTTTTTAAAATTTAAATCATGTTATAATGCCAGTCCATCACCAAAAACATGCTCAGATTGTTGTTTTAACTCATTCATGCATTGAGAAATCCATGAATCTCCTGTGGGAGTCACGTGGAGCTGCCTATACGCTTGCTGGTATAAAACACCGCCTATTTACACAAAGCTCCTCCCCAACTGTCCCCAACTGAGCTCCAGTCTTGTTGTAAAGATGTGCTGAAGAGGGAGTACTATAGGAGACTCTTAAAGAGACTGAGGCCAATTTTAAGGCGTTTAGATAGAATATAAAGTCAAATAATTTTGGATGTATACAGTGTATACCCCCCGCACCCTCACCACCCCCAGGCAGTATAAACCTAATATACAAAAATAAATAAATTTTAAAAATTCAATTTTGGTGCACTTTACCTACCAGGTAGCTTTTCAAACGGATAAACTCCACCCTCGTCTCCAGGTACCGGTTGGAGCTGCGGCCCAGAGTCTTGATGAACTCCACCAGGTCTGAGCAGAACTTGTAACCCCCCTTCAGGACACACAGCACCATCAGCTTAGCATCCTCAAAGTCATCCATGATGTAGCTGGCGAGACGCTCCACCCTGCAGGACGGATCACAACCTTAAATCCCACCAGAGGCGATGAAAACGACGGTGTGCTTTTACCTGTTCATGATGACCCCGTGTGGAATATAAACGTTCTCAATGTCGTTGTGATAGTGTTCAGGGTAGGTGAAGAGATCCAGACTATAGCCAGGCCAGTCATCTTTAATCTGGGTTAAACACATTTGTTAGAAATGGAGGGAATGTTGATTTAGGTTTTCTTTGTGCTTGCCGGTTTAAACAAATAAAGTTGTTATATTTTTATTTATACAGCATCCACAACAATGAGTGATCTGTTTTCTTTTTTGGCAATTAGCAACTAAGTAAAAACTGTGCATTGTGGTGTCTATACAGTTGGTGAGGGAAATACCCTGATTAACTGAGCAAACTTTTATTTTTATTTTTTTAAGACCTGCTTCTTTTTTCATTCTTATCCATATCTAGAAAATAGTCAAATTAAATGCAAAACTTTTCAAAATCAGGATCCAAGATTTTTTAAATTTTTTTTTGCTATTACTTAAAGATATGATTCATACTTTTTAGGTGCTATATTATATTTTAAAGTCTGACTCTTCTTTAGTCCTTGGCTTAACTCATTTTAAGCACAAACTGTACTTGTCCTTGAAAACAGGTAAAAAGCTATTGATTACACCTCATTAAAGTGTTACAAAAATGCAGCTGTTTAAAAAGAACAATATCAAAATATTGAGGCTGATTTGAAACTTCTGCACAGACATTTATTCTGACATTATGTGTGTTCACCTACCTTAATTCCTCTTTTCACTGCTGCATTCTCAGCTTTTTGTGGCGCTGCCATTGTAAAATCTGTCTCCTCTTCCTGCTTCAAAGTTTTTGTTATCTTTAACGGAAAAAGACAAAAGCGTGTTGTATGCACTCTACATCATAAAGTTTAATCCACGTGGAGAAAAGTTTAGAAAAAAATGTGACGGAAATCTGCATTTGTTTTAGGATAAATACTCTGAAATGTAAAAATTCTCACTTACTTTTTCGTTGTGCAAACCAAAGAGGGACCGTGGTGCAGAGCTCTTCAGAGAAGCTGTGGCCACATGGGCTGTGGGATCATGCTCGAGTCATTTAGGTAAAAGGAAAGTGTTGTTTTGGGTTTTGGTCTTGGGGACTTAAATGGATAATCAGCTCCATGTGACGCTACACACTGGCCATCACAGACTGCAGTGTGTGTGTGTGTGTGTGTGTGATCGAGGTTCTGCACTGGTATTATGTTCAGTCAGAGAGAATAGTTTCAATGATGCTCACTAATAATTTCATTGATCCTTTCTTCACAACAAATGGTTTGGCTCCGAATGTTAATCAGTTGTAAAATACATCTAATTATTACTTTCTACAAGTTTTAGTAACATCCATTCAGTGGTTCATGAGATATCTTTGGTAATACAAACACACATGCATGGACAAGGGTGAAAACATTTTTTCTTATTATCTTTTTTTATCATTTATTAGTAACATTTTAATTTTTCTGTCACCTAAAACAGCAAAGATCTTACAGTAACTGTAAAATATTCCTTTGATTAATTTAAATTGTAATTCAGTCGCCTAATTAAAACTTCACATTCACTGTGCAAAACTATATCATTTCTAATTAAATTTCCAAGTTTGCATGTAAGATATTTTAGCTGACATACACTAGTAGACTACAAGTTACAGATTTGCTGAAAATAAAACATTTAAACTGACATAAACTGAACAGAAACATCCTCATGAGAAATCTTGTTCTTTTCTAAACTCATGATTAAATGGGTTCAGCAACAAGTTTGAGAAATGTTAGAGCAGTGATACCTGAATAATTTTCTTTTCTTTTTTTCATTTTTTTAACAAGTTAGGAACCAAAAGTAAGGTTTTCATTAAAAGGTCAGAACGAACCGGATTCTCAAGATGTGAGACTTGAAAATCCTGACTGACACAAACTCAGGAACAACTCTGGAAATGATCTGTTTGTTTTTTCATCCCCCAAATAAAGCTAAAAGTCTACAATAAGCAAACACATTTTTCTCAAGTTATTTCAGAAGGATTTGGAGCAACAGATTCCACAATTTAAAAGACTTGCTGATTTCATTGGTACAATGCTAATCCACTTTGTGCATGTGTTTCAACAGGAATACTGAGCATTAAAACAGCTTCTTATGGATCACTGTCTCATTTTATGTGTGTTGCTCACAGGAATTATATTTTCAGAAAGAGGGTTAGATATTAACAATACATGACTTAAAATAAATTAGGCAAAATAATGATCAACCATGTAGTTTTAATATAACTGGTGAAGCTCTGGACGCCACAAGAAACAAAACGAAACAAAACTAAAACAAAAGCCATTTTTGTTTTCCTCACTTAACCGCCAGTAAAGGCTGGTTAAAAACATCTACTGCTACCTGAGACTAAGTTTTGGAAACGTAGATGTTTGTGAACCTCTCGAAGTGGGAAATATCTCTCTCCAGCTGACTCAGTTCGTCTTCCAGCTGAATTTTGTGGTTTTTCATTGACAAGCTGTTGATGATCATTGGAAGTTTCTGGTACGAACTATTGACTTCAACCCACGTCTTCTTCAGTCCCTGAAGAAAATGTGTAAAAAGGAATCACTGTATGACAAACAGTTAACTAGAATAAATAGTAAAAAAACTGCAGAAAGTGTTTATTGGTTGCACTGTATATCGACTACAACTAATTAACATTTGGAGTCAATCCAATTTTAGATAGCTTCCACAGCAGAAATAAACATCCCATATACTAAATATTTCCAACTCATTTACTTCCATCAAATGGCTCCCACAGCTAATCAACTTCAGCCAGCACAAAAATGACTGTAACTCAGTCAATTTGACAAATAAGAGCTTAACATTTGGTGTGGAAGTAGCTAAGGATCATTTACAACACATAATTTGATGATGACATATTTGAATTTCAGATGACATTGTGCATATCAAAGTTTTATTCTGTCATTTATCAATAAAGGATGATTTTACAAATCTGTCATGAAATGTGAATTTATTTGATGTTTTTGCCTGTGTGGAAGGTCAAATCGCCTGAAGGAATATCTGCTGTTTAAGGAGAGAAACTGTGGCTCCATGTGTTTGAGTACCTCCAGGACAGCTTGCCGTTCCTCGTCCGACAAGCGTGTTGTGGCTGCCTGCTTCTTCTGCTCTTCTACAAAGCGCTTGTACTCCTCCTGATATTTCTGCTCTTCTTCTTTGTGCTTCTGCAAGTACACAGGTACTTTGCCATAATCCTGCAGACAGGATTCAGACATCAAGACACTTTGTGTACACTTTAGAGACAAGAGAGCCAAGTTTTTGCACTCAAGGCTGTGCTAAAATAATGCTCAATCCAAACGGGCATTGTAAGAGAATACCTTTTTAAAGATGTATTTGGGGACAAGGCCAGAGTTTTCCAGGAGCTGTTTGTGTCCTCTATGATTATCCACACTCGTGGGTTCAGGCTTCATGGGCACTGCTGCTGCAGTTGTCTTTTCAACTTCTCTTTCGGTCTGAATTACCACTGGAGAACTGTCGGCCATCACAGGGACAGGAGGCTTTCTCACAGTGCAAGCATGAACACTATGGATGTTTTTTGAGCCGTCTGTCTCAGACGAAAAAAACAAAAACAAAGAACAAAACAAAACACCAAATGTCAACTCATCATCATATCTCAAAAGAGACACAGAGTTTAATTGAATAACTCACTTTCAGGTAGTCTGGGCTCCTTTGAATGTTTCTTAAGGTACTTGTCTGGAGATGTAGTTTCCACTTTTGCTGGTCCCATCGTCCTCTTTGAATGTTTGTTCAGCTTGCTCTCAACAACAACAGCTTGTCTGAACTTAGATACGTATCTTGAGCATTTAAAAACAAACAGAAGACACAACATTTTCTGTGAACTATCACTGAGGTTTATAGAAATAGGAAAAAAACAGGATTACAGAACATTTGTCTCATTCCATTCTATCATATTAATAATAATTAATAATACTAATTAATAATAATAATAATATTAATAATAAAACAGAAGCAGATGTAACAGAACTAATAGTTTTCCTAATGACAACACTACTAAATATTTAAATATCTTTTTATTTATTACAAAATGGGAGTTTCTGCTAAATATTTACAGTTAAAAAATGATTACTGTCATGTTAACATAAAATAATTATCAACACAACTTCTTTTAAACGTGAGCTTAATGACTCGGTGAAGTCAAACTAACCTTGGTGGTTTTTTAACTTTGTCCTCCTCTCGAATAGCATGGTCGCAGACGCCTTCTTGTTGATACAATAGTTCAGACATGTTGAATAACTTGACACAATGAAATAAAGGTTTAAAAAAAATACTCCGAGTGGTCGAGCAAAAGGTGTACCACCACGCGAAGGTTGGTTAGTTGCTAGGCAACCAGAGGACAATATGTGGCATTCCGTAATGGTGGTAAAAAGTTCGGTGTGATTAAAGAAGTATTATTTTGTGATCAAAAAAGCTTTAAAAGAATGTAATTAAGTCTTTGAAATTTGTTCTCTTTGGGAGTTTTATTACATTACGGTCTTTTTGTGAACTATACTCTTAATGTCAATTAAAAGAACGAGTCTTGGACATTGAGAGTTTTAAATTCCGAGCTTGTAAATGTGTACTTGAAACTAACACAGACTCGTTCATGTATTTGGTGCAAAAAAGTGCAAATTATTGCGTTTTCAAACCTTTATCGAAATCAAATCATATGCCAACAATGCGTCATTTTGCCTAAAAATTTACTTAGTGAAAGTATACTGTTTTATGTTTTATTTTGCTTGTCGCGACTCGCGAAACGATCAAATTTGTCCTTACAGGCTTCCCGTAGTAAGTACTGCAGTGACGGCTTTTTGGTGTTGCCAGGTCCGTATATTATAAGCGACTTTGGGCTTTTTTTTTTTTCTTTTACTAAAGTCGCTTGTAAATTCCGTGAGTCGCGGGTTGCGGTTTTTTGGGCTTATTTTTGAACGTGAGTTGCTGAATTTGGGCTTGTCTTTCTTTCCAAATGAAATGCTCAACTCTGCTCCTGCAGAACACAAGGAGTAGTGAGTTTGCCCCCACTCCCCCGTTTCCTGGTTGTCGCTCCAGCCCGAGTTGAGTCGGCACATCTCAAACATTCACGCCAGAGCCCAGAGTAAAGCTAGATTTGACGGGGAAACAAGCAGGGGTGCGCCCGCCGGTCCGGTCCGGTCCGGCAGCGACTGTCTGCTGAAAAGCCACCATTCAGAACCAGTCACAGCTGCACTTTGTGTTAGAATAGATCCGTTAGCAATAGACAGTCCAAAACACGACTTTGTAGTTTTTCCCCATTTCAAGACGAAGCTGAAGTTGGTTTCCGATTCCAGCTTCCGATTCGGGAAATGATTAAAGGGTGATTACAACAAATTTTCACTAATTTGAGCATATTTAATCTGCCTTAGCTCAAAAACTACAAGACCTAGACTCTTCAAACCTGGACTGGATTATTCTACACTAATAGCAGAATATTTTAAAACAAGTTTGGGATTTGTGAAAGCTTTTTCTGATTTGTGAAACTTCAAAAAAGTTGTTTTTTAAAATAATTTTTCAGGCAACTGGACCACGCTAGACCTGGTCCAGCTAAAAACTACAACACCTAGACTCTTCAAACCTGGACTAGAATATTCTACACTAATAGAAGCAAATTTGAAACTAAGTTTAAGATTTGTGGAAGCTTTTTCTGATGTGTGAAACATCAATAAATTGATCTTTCATCATTTTTCAGGCAATTCAACCACACTAGACCTGGTCCAGCTCAAAAACACCAACACCTACACTTGGCGAACCTGGACTAGATTTTTCTACACTTTTAGCAGATGATCTAAAAGTGTGTTGTGAAATTTTCATTTGATTTGTGAAAATGTAATTAAATATAATTTGTGTGTTATGTGACCTTTTACTGCAGTGACACTCTGTCCTACTGGGTAAATATATTGCTTTAGCATAAAAAATACAACTTCTAAACTCTTAAAAGTACATTAGTCAACAATTATTGCACTCCAAGCAGTCCTTTGCGATATGAATATTGCACACATATTGCAATGACAATATATTTTTAATATATTGTGCAGCACAAGCTCTTTGTAGTGATACAGAACTGAGCAGATAAACAACATTAAAACAGAAGCACAGATTATAGGAGTACTTTCTTGTTAAAGAAAATCAAAAGGGAAAGAAGAACATTAAGATGTTGGCAGCATTATGTGAGATGATGCCCCCAACCAGGATGGAATCATAGCTAAACAGAATGCAAGATCACATCTAGCTACAATAAAGATAAAAAAATAAAATGTTAGAAAACAGTAAGTTAAACGTTGAAATGACAGCAAATAATGCTCAATTGAAAGAAGAATCAGTCTAATTCTAGTGTTCCACAGAACAAAATGCACTAGTATGACAATTTATTGAAGTTTCACAAATCCCAAAACTGTTTTTAAATATTCTTGTATTAGTGTAGAACATTCTAGTCCTGGTTTAAAGAGTCCAGGTCTTGTAGTTTTTGAGCTGGACTAGGTCTAGTTTGGGCAAGTTGCATGAAAAATTATTTAAAAAATGACTGTATAAATTTCACAAATCAGAAAAAGCTTTCACAAATCTCAAACCTATTTTAAGTATTCTGCTATTAGTGTAGAATAGTCCAGGTTTGAAGAGTCCAGGTTTTGTAGTTTTTGAGCTGGATCAGGTCAAGTGTGGTGCAGTAGACTAAAAAAATATGAAAAACGACCTTTGTTGAAGTTTCACAAAGTTTTAAGTATTCTGCTATTAGTATAGAATAACCTAGTCCAGGTTTGAAGAGTGTAGATGTTGTAGTTTTTGAACTAGAGCAGATTAAATACGTTCAAGTTAGTGAAAAATTTGTTGTAATCGCCCTTTAGTCATTTCCCGAATCGGAAGCTGGAATCGGAAACCAACTTCAGCTTCGTCATTCAAAGTAGTTTCTGATCTGTCTGAGCTGTGCTGGAGTCTCTGTTATTCTCTCCTCTTGGTCCAGAGCACGACGCAGCCAGGCTTCAAAGCCTCCACCGCTACGTTTTTAATGTCTGCTTGTTACAAAATATCCTAATTAAAAGCAAAGAAAGAGTATTTAGCAGTGAATGTTATTTTGTTCAATAACACAACACAGGTTCAGAAAACGCATGCTTGCATACAAGTACAGTATAGGGATAAGTTTTAATTTGTTTGGAATTTGCTGATTAAATTGCATGAATTGAGAGAGAAAAATATAAGCCAGAGCCAATTCTTTTGTTATATTACCAGCAAAAATTAGGCCTACGTCTTCACTTCTGGATATAATTGACAAAACAGAGTGAGAATGAGTTGGAAAAAGTCAGGAAATGTGGGGGAAAAAACAGTAAAGAGTGAGGGAAAAAGAGCACACAAGTGAGTTTTTGTTGACTGTACTGTCATTTTGCTGCAAAATACACTTTTCTTATGATCAGAGTTTAAAAGTATACATTATTAAAATATTTTAAATTATTCAAACCATTAAAGTTAATTTTTTATAGTCATTTTTATCATAATTTTGCTGTTGCTTATGTATAATGCTATAACAAATGTACAGTACTGTTACAATCAACATCTATTTTACACAATGGGGGGAGGGGGGGGGGGGTTTGCCAGTTGGGCTTGTTTTCATAGAACTGGTTGCTTGTTTCTGTCGCAAGATCAATAATGAAAGTAAACTATACAGACTTAACTGTTCAATTTATTATCCAAGTCAAAAGAACGGGAAACCACCTATTTACATGAGTGATTAAATCTATACATTTATGATTTATAGTGGTTAGGTACTAGCTATTAAGCATGTACTGTAAAAAGTTGTTTGCAACCTTTTGCAGTGTGAAAAATCAGTCCAAAGAACAACTTTAAAAGTATTTTAAAAGACTGATAAATTAAAACCACCAACCAAGATCATTTACAGATAAGCTATATAAAAAAAGAAGTGTTGTGCTGAAGGAGTAGTAGTTTTTTTTATAATTTCTATATGAAATTGGTATGCATGCAACTTTTTTATCTGGATTACCTTTTTGATTTGCACCATTGCTAAGTAGATTTATTCTTTCTTTATTCTTTCTCCTTCCTTAGTCCCTGAATGGGTTTACTGCCTGCAAGTCAGCTTGCAATAAGAGCTGTCAGAAGATGCCTAGGCCCACTTTCAACATCAAAATCATGGCTTTCCACCAAAACTGGTCACCTGGGGGACACAAACCTCTTTTTAATGGGCCTCCCTGGAGCAGGAAAGACAACAGTTGGAAAGATAGTGGCTCACAAACTGGGACTGCCCGTCATCGACATTGACGATGACGTCTTGGAGACGGTGTGGAAGATGCCAGTGGCTGCCAAACTGGCATCAGTGGGTGGAGAGCGCTTCTTGGAGGAAGAGGGCCAGGCTTTGTGTAACTTCTCTGCCTCTGGGTGTGTCGTTTCTCTGACAGGGTCCAACCCTCTTCACGCTGAGGCCATGCGGCACGTCTCGCAGACAGGACTCGTCATTTATTTGGATGTGGACATCGAGGACATCATTGAGAGGCTCAACAGAATGAAGGTGAACAGGATAGTAGGCCAAGAAGCAGGGTTTCCCATAAAAGACATTTTGTGTTACAGGAAGCAGTTTTACGAGAAATGGCTCGACGTGCGGGTATTTTGTGGAACAGGGGACACCGTGGAAGATGTGGTGGAGAAGGTGCTGCTGTCTGTGGAGCGATACCAGAAACACAATGAGGAAACGTATTTGTCCACTAGATGTGACCGAGCAAAAATTCCCAATCAGAAATTAGGCTTCAGTGATGTGGTCGTGGAAGGTCTTGCTGCAGACGGAGGCCTCTATGTTCCTAAGCATGGCTTTCCACAAATGGGTAAAAATGAGTGGCTTAGACTAGTTTCCATGTCGTATCCAGAGCGAGCGTCAGTTTTACTAGAAAAATGCATCCACCCATTGGATGTCTCTGTTTTGGACCTCAGAGCAATGATATTTAAAGCCTACAAGTCCAACTTTTCTAGTGAGAAAGTTGCACCCGTGAAACATCTTATCTACAATCTGTTTGTTCAGGAACTTTTTCACGGTCCCACCGCCTCGTTCAAAGACCTTGCCTTACAGCTAATGCCTCAGCTCTTTGCCCACTGCCTCCCTCTCATGTGCAACTTCCTCGTCCTCGTTGCCACTTCAGGGGACACTGGCAGTGCTGTGCTCAGTGGCTTCGGTCGGCTGAGTGGCGCTGACAGAAATCGGACTGGGGTGCTGGTGTTTTTTCCAGAGGAAGGAGTGAGTGAAATCCAGAAGCTGCCCATAACAAGCTACAGGGAAGGCAATGCCAGGGCAGTCGCTGTCTTGTCAGACTTTGACTTCTGTCAGAAAACCGTAAAAAGGATGTTTGGAGAGTCGGAGCTCACTGGGCATCTTGCTGTCGAGTACGGCACCGTCCTCAGCACCTTCAACTCCATCAACTGGGCACGGCTGCTGCCACAGGTGGGTTGATGAAAACTTTCTCATGTTGTTACCAGGAAGGAATGTTAAATCAGAAAAGAAATGTGGGCATGCTCTTTATTAAAAATGAAGTTTTAAACCTTGCTAAAATTTTATCTTTTTTGAAGGCATATCATGAGAATTACTACAATTTTCCAGGACAAGAAGTGTTTTTTTTGTGTAAAAAGGAACAAACAATGTAACATAAAAAATATTAAAAAATAGAACCACAATCATTAATAATTGAATTTGGTGTTCCCCAAGGTAAGTTACTGGGACCACTGGTATTTCTGTATGCAAATAAAATGCAATTAAAATAAAACAAATATTTTTTTGTTTTATAAAAGCCATAGACTTTATTTGTGGCTAGTAAACTGAGTCTAAATTTAAGTGAATGTATAATTAGGTAATCTTTGTTTAAAATTAACTTAACTAAATGATCGATAAACTAAGTTCAAATAGTATGTATGGAAATGTATTTCTTGGCATAAATAAAGACAGCATACTATGTTGTAAGTCACAAACTGATTTTATAAAATGGAAAATATCATAGTTAATTGACTTAATGTAAAAAGTTATATTAACATGTTTCATAATAAACTCATTTTAAGTCCCTTTTTTCTGTGTGGAAGGACTCAGTGGACTTGAAAACATCTCAAGTTTAGTAAAAATCTGATTTTGCATCTAAATCATTTTACAAACTAGTGATACATTTAGAGACTCAATTCAGCACCATTCTATACTTAATGTAAATGTCTAAGAGCATTAATATCTTACAGTTTATCCATCTTGCTATACAACATGTCAGTAAAATCTTTAAGATATAACTTAAGTGAGTTGAAATGTGGTTTCAAGTTAAAAAGTTTGAAATGTGGACCCTAGCTGAGGTATAATTTTTATTTTGCAACGCCTCCTGTAGGTGGTCTACCATTCCTCTGCCTATCTAGATCTGTGCAGTGACGGCGTCATCGAGTTTGGTGAGCCCATTGACGTTTGTATTCCTACTGGCAACTTTGGCAATGCCATGTCGGCTTTGTACGCCAAGCAAATGGGCATCCCTATAAGAAAAGTCATCTGCGCATCCAACCACAACCGAATCATCACTGACTTTATCACCACGGGTGAGTATGATCTACGTGGACGGCCTCTCCTGCCCTCCTGCTCCCCAGCGATGGATATCCTCAAGTCCTCCAACCTCGAGAGGTTTATTTATCACGTCTCAGACGGAAACAGTCGACTTGTCAACGACTTGTTCACACGCCTGGAAACGCAGAAACACTTTCAGCTTCCTAAGCATCTCCTTGGCAGGATGCAACGGGAAGTGCAGGCTGGCTGGTGCTCTGAGGATGACTGCTTGGCCACGATCCACAGTGTTCACACACAGACGGGATACCTCATGGACACACACACCGCTGTGGCAAAATTCGTCGCCGATCAGCTGCAGGATGACTCGTGTCCCGTGGTGCTTTGCGCCACCGCTCACTATGGGAAGTTTGCTTCTGCAGTGCTTAAAGCTTTGAAAATTCAAGAAAATTCCCAGGATCCCCTGAAGCAGCTGGAGACCACTGCATCCAGACCAGAGGTGCACAGAGAGATGGTGAGATGTCTGAAGGAGAGAAGCAGGAGAGAACACACAGTTTGTCCAGCAGATTACAGACTCTTGGTGGAAGAGGTAGAGTGCATGATACAGGACTCGTTTTTAAAAGTTATGTAGAATCAGTCTGGCTTTATATACATTGTATTCTTTCATTACATTAATTTCTGTTAGATTTTATAAAAAACATTATGCTGGTGTTAGGGTTGTAGCTGTTTTTTTTCATGTATTGACATCCAAAATTTTTATTAGATTCAAATCTTTTCTACAAATTTTGGTCAAACATGTTAGAACTTCGTTGGTTTTCTATTTCGAGTCAGGGTAAATAAGATCTTCTTTGCAGCAACAACTTTTTACAGCATTTATGATGATGCTGTAATAAAACTTAAACTATTTTATTCCTCAGTTTATTGATTGTTATTCTTTTCTTTACAGTATTTTCTCGAGTCCTGCCCTGTCAGATGGACTTATCCACCTCTTACAATCTAAAAGAGTGGAAAAAAACTAGTTCAGGTTGATTTATATTGAATATGAGTATTTCTGCAAGCGAAAGGTCAAATATACAATAAACTGTGACGTAAAACCAATATCTGAAGTTATGGAGATAATTACTGTGCATGTGGTACATTGAACTGCTCAGTCAGCTTTATACTGTGTTTACTCAAATTTTCTGGGTTCATTGTGTTGTTTGTCAATAAATTTTAATAGGAATAAAAATCAACAAGAAAATTCATTTTTCAATTATAAAGCAGACATTTCTTCTCCTGAGGAAGTTAGAAGGCTAACATTGTGACTTCTTTTGTGATGGAAAAAAAATCAGCTGATTTTATTTCTGATTCAAACTGAGACCGCAGTTCCTGCTGTTGACTTTAGGTTTAACAGTTTTTCTTCTTTTAAGATTTACAGTAGCAACATTAAATAACAAAACATTATTATTATTAAAAAGGCCTTATTAATTTTTTTTCCTTTTTAAACCTAGAACTATCTTGGAAGTCACATATAGAGTAGGCTATATCAGACAAAAAAATATCAAAATCGGCTGCAATTATTTTTAAACTTCAAAAAAGAGAAATTAGATTAATAAATAATTGTGATGACGATGGTGGTAATATATTACATATTTATTTGCATGTTTGGACAATATTAAATATATTTTTGATTAAAAAAACTGTATTAATGATTTGTATTTTGTGTATATAAAATGGTGCATAAACCAGGATGTATGTGTTTCTTTGTTTATTTTGTTTTGGAGAATCCATTATGAATTGTAAGGAGAGGCGCAACAAGCCATTGGCTTCTGCCTCTACCTATTTGGTCATAAAGGGTTAAAGTTTGTTTGTTTTTGTATGGAGTGTTCTTTAATGTGACCAAATAAAATCATTCATTCATTCATAGATTCTTCTTCTAAACTTCTAGAACAATGATCAGTCATCAACTGGCCTGGAAGCTACTTCAGATTCATTAAAGCTACAGTTTTTCAGATCATTATTACATTTAAAGCACTTTTACTTGACCATAAGCAAAAAAATAGTAATCTTTTCTTTTCTGTGAAACATTTTACCAAACCCAGCCATCAACATTAAAACAATCAGAACATAAGCTAAAAGCAATAGCAAAAAATAACAAAAAAACAACAACCTGAAGATAAAATGATCAAAACAGTAGCTACAAATAACAAAATAGATATTTAAACTAAAATGAAAATAAGCTAAAATTAGCAAAATTGTAGCAAAAACATTAAAGGAGCTGAATAGTAGCTAAAAGCAAACAAGTGTGTTGAAACAGATTTTAAAGAGAGCAATGTTTTAAAGATTTGAAGAGATCTCAGTTTGTTTCTCTTTGGACATTTTTTTAAAATAAATTTCATTATTTTGAAAAGTATATGTTACCAAAAAAAAAACAACAACCATCATGACATATTTTTAATTTAGCTAAACCTTTAAAAATGTTATTAAATAATAGCACAGTGTATGTGGAAATTGTTGCAGTGTCATTGGATTGCAGGCTTGGTCATAAAATAAAGTATGTTGCTTAAGTTGTTTTTTCTTTTTTCTTTTTCAACAGTGTACAAGGTGACTGTAATTTTTTTTGCTCCGCAAAATAATTATAATAAAAAGTAACTTTATTGCTTCTTCAGTTCATCCTTTTATGTAAAAAAGGTGTTGATGACTCCAATAAACATTTTATAGAGCCTGAAATTATTGAGCCAGTGACGCTCAACAATCAGAGGATTGGCCTCCATTTCTTTTACAAGAAACGTGTAAATATGTAAAAGCATGTTGCAAACTTATCTTTTCATGGAAACGTTTAAAATAATTGAGAATTTATCGTTTTCTGGGAAACAATTATGTTTATAGGTTATTTTGCACTGACGTGTGTAAGCCAGTTGAAGATCTAAGGAAACCACTAGAACATCCGATTAGAGCAAAGGTTCAAGGTTTATGGTATCTTTAATGTCTTTATTTTTTAATTTATTTTACAGATTTATACAGAGCTTGTCCAGTGACATTGGATAAAAAAGTGTAGCCATAAGATATTTGTTTTATAGCCATTAGTTATTATCTTGTGGCCACAAGATGATTTTGAGCAGCCATGTCTCTTTCTGAGAGATGCAGACATCGTTTCAGTCAGAAGTTGTTTTTGTGTTTAACTGTTCAAAGGTACCCCACATTAATTCATTATTATTTATTTTTGGTGTTTGTTTAATGTAAAGAATATACTTCAATGATTCAGTCAAAACTGTTCATTTTTTTATAGTAATAGTATTTAAGTGATGATATTGAACGCCTTAAGTATCTGCCTGTAAACATTTTTTTTTTTTTACTGTGTTCTTGAATGTAACAACTCAGATGCTTTCCATATAACAGGTATGGGGTGAGAGAGGAGCCTGTTTTGAGTGTTGAGCTTCAAATAAAATAAAGCTTTTTAGACAAATACAACTCCAGTTTTCATCTATTGCTGCAACATATAATGCTAAGAATTACTCCATAACTGCAAGTACATTCATTCCTATATTAAAAGAAAAAAATAATTAAAACTTGTCCATGGCCATGCACTATCTATCTTGGCCATGAGATATTATCTCAGGGCCGTGCATCGACTATCTTATGGTCACATTTTACAGTATTATCTCATGGCCATGCATTAATTTTGTTCTTTATCCAATGGGCTCTGTAGTTTTAGGCTCTGTATTAATTATTTTGTTTGTGATTGCAAATGAAATAATTTAGTAAGTATGTCAGCAAACTTATTTATATAACACCTTTCACAGACACGAACATCACAAAGTGATTAACAGAGAGCAAAATAACTAAAATAATAAAAGCATTGTATGAATACAGCAAAAAACTAATTAAAAAACATAAAATAAATTTAAAAAATGAATAAAAATGTCTTAAGATGTTTCTTAAAAGAGTTACCACCCTTTCAAGTCATAAATCTGTATTATTGTACAGGAAAATCATCCCCCATCCCCCATCTTGAAACATAATTTTAATGCTTTTTTCTACAGCAAAGGCATGTTTTCAATGTAATACTCATTTAATATAAACTAACTATATTGTGGCACAGTAAATGTAAAAATATTACACTCATATGGTAGCTGCTGAGCAAAAACTGAGAAGACCTGACAGTCATTTTTGCATCACACCGTCCACAGCAGAAGTGTTTGAAAATGAAACCTGTCTATGTAAGTACAAGTCCAGTCATTTAAACCCAGGCACTGCTTCAGCAGCCGTGAGAGAGGAAGATGAGCTACTCCTGAGTTTTCTTATGACTGTAGTTGTTTAAATAAATGGAAAGCCGAGCAGTATTTGGAAATTCACTTAGCTAGCAAATCTTCAGATCTGGAGAGCTTTCTCTGTTGGTCTTTGAAGGAAGATCCTGTGCCTCAACTGTAAGATTGTGACTGCTCTTGGTATTCTTGAGTGTATTTTTATCCCCATATTTACAGCATGACCAGCCACTTTGCTGCTGTGCACAAATATATTTAATATATTGTACATGGCCACATACTGTAAGCTACTTTGTACCTGCTCTTTGCACTTGTTTTCTCCTCTCTGTGCCTGCTGTTTGCTTCACATTGGCCTTATTAATCAAGCTGCTTGGCAGGTGATTGTGAGGAATGGGTGGATAGCAGTCTGGAGGAGGAGGAGTACGGTGGTGTACAGGAGCGTGTATGTATGCGTGAGTGGTCACGGTAAAGAGGGAACCAGCTGTTGCTCAGCACCTACTGACCAACGGCTGGGTGAGCAGAGATAATTGCAGGTACCAGCCTTTTCCCATCTTCCTAATGTGAACTTGCTGCGCAGTGGAAACTGCTCTTTTACTGAGAAAGGAAATGAAAAACAGAGAAGAGGAAATTAATGCTTCAAACAAGCTTGAACAAGAAATTTTGTAAAACCGGTCTGAGTTTTTGGCCTTTGAAAAGTCATATTTTCTGGAAAAGGAAAAAAAAAAGTCACAAAGTAGTGAAATTTTGTTAAAGCAATGCAGAAAAATATAAAGTTAAATGTTTATTTTAATATCAAAAGTAGTATATTAGAGGAAAATAGTGCAACACAAACTCACTCTTTTTTTCTGATCTGTAAAGTGATTTATTTGGTTATACTGTAATAACAGCTCTTTACTGAAATCAAGTACTGTTGTGTTTTTTACCATTCATGGTTTTTTGCCTGGTATGTAATCAAGTAAATACCCAGAATGAATAATTGAGGACTGTGTTCTAATTGGGTACATATTGGGTGCATACTTTACTATTATGTACCAAGTAGTGGTGTCCCAATAACAGTTTTTTTCCCAAACCAAGTACAAGCATGAGTACTTCAGTTTAGGTACTTGCCGTTAAAGAGTATTTTTACTGTGTTAGACTTTAAACATTACACAATGATGTTAAAAACACATTTATTTTATTTAGAACCAGCTCCTTATGACCGTATCAAATCAAATATGCAGCAAAATTTTAAGAATCACTTTCCACTTGTACAATTTTTTTAAACGTGGAACTGACAAACTCTTCACTTGAAATGTAAACTGTAATATATTCAATGGAGTATTGAATCAGGTATTAATACCAGGACTGGTCCTGAGTATCAGGGCGTTTTGAACGAGTACTTGTAAAATTGATGGTATGAGGCACATATCAGTATCGGTATCGAGACACCACTAGTACCAAGCAGCATTATGTATTGCAAACAGGTTTTTGTGTTTTTATAAGTACCAGATCAATGTTTATGTTTAAGAGAATGATAAAAGTTGGTTTATTGAAGAAATATGAAATAGTAGAATGTGTATTCATGTTGTTTGAGAAGGTTTGTTGTTGTTGATTGTTGATGTTTTTGTTTTGTATTTGTTACTTGAAGATTATTAGCTATTCTTTAAGTTTATTTAATTTTTTTTTACATAAGGGGCAGATATTCTAAGATTTTTTTTCTTCTTTTTGCTGCCGTTCATTTTATTTGTGATTTTTGTATAAAGTATTTATTTTGTTTTTAAATGAAATGAATAAATGATACCTTTTAACCTTTAATTGGCAGGTATGTACTATCCATTTTGAGTTGGTGCCTAAAATCTTTGGTTTTTCAAAAATATGTCATAATGAATTGTGAAACCATAAAAACAAGCATTAAGTCTGACTTAAACATTTGAGTTCTTTACAAAAATAATTTCAGTCAACTCTGAGGGAATTTAATGTACAATATTCCCTCTGCTTCTCAAGAGTTTTATTCCACAGCAGTCTTGTTTTCTCCATACATGATCGGTCCTTTCTTCCTGCAAGCAACAATAGAACAATCAGCTAGAAAATCTCAACATCATGTTTACAAGAGGCTTCTCGGCTAACAGGCCCGATTTTCACCTTAGATACCTCTGCAAGGTGCAAGGAGGATGAGAAAAAAGAAGACGAGAGTTAATGAATGTGTCAAAAGAAGCTCACCACCTGAAGATGATTACTGTTGGTGCAGGGATCTAACAAATTTGCATTTTGATGCAAACTCACAACTGAACAACACACATCAGTACCCATCTACTGTTAAATGTCTGCCATAAGCTCAGAGAAAAGAAGACATCGATTCAGTTTAAGTTGAGCTGAATAACTAAAGAGTCCTGAAAGAGATTACATTTAACTGATGCCTCCATCAAGCTTCAGGCAGCTGATTGCCAAGATCCTCTCCTCTCTTTGACGAAGGAAAAAGAAAGTTTTTTTTTTGTAGTCAGAGATGAGAAATCAATGACCATAAGATGGATCTGTGGTAAATGAGATCTGAGCGTCACCTCAGAGGACTTGGTGTGGCTTAGACTGACAACTGACTGACAGGGTTAATGACAGCAAGGCTTGAAAGGTTTAAAACCAACCCTCTGGGACTCTCACTCCAAATATGCTTTGTAACTAAAGGTTGTGCGACAATATAATGGCAAAGTTGATACATTAAGAAGGGGTGTAATTAATATCTCTTAAAGCTTTGTAACTCATTTATTATCATCAGAAGGGTCTGGTGTAAAAATACCTTTTTACTTCCTGAAGTAGATAACATCAGACACAATACCCCAGCATGCTGAACCTGATGAGAATTATGATCATCTTTTATTTTTTTATTTTCACCTTTTTCAAAACACCTGCCAACCAAAAAAAAAAAAAAAAGAAATCAATATTTTGTCAGTCATAAGCTCTCCTTTTACGTACCTGCCCTCACCGATGGCGTAAAACTTTGAATTACTCATTGACAGAACAAGATTGTAAACTCAAATGTCTGAAGCCAGTTTTCTGTGTAAAGTGTCTGGGATTACTCTCTGAGAAGTGAAGTTCAGAATTCAGGGAAAATGTCAGCTAGACAAGCTCCTTCACTGACGGTGACATGAAGCAATGAGGGGAGTTTCAGCCCTCGATAAGGATGTTTATTTGACAAAGCTACCTGACCATTGTTATCCCACTGTGACGTCATACCTTCAAGGTGGTTCGGTAGTCCTTCTGATCTGGCATTGGGGCCTTGTCAACATGAAATTGCAAGTTTTTTGTTTCCTCAGAACTAATATCTACATAATATCATTGCCTCATTAAAAACATACCCAAAGTGTTGCTTTGACTTATTCATGCATGTTTGAGAAATTCTTGAATCTCCTGTAGCCATGTGGAGCTGCCCAAATGCTTGCTGGTATAAAGCAGCGCTCCCACCGCTCATAGCACCGCTTCCCCTGAAGCATTGCTGTGAAGGTGTGATGAAGTGGGAGTGTCAGAAACAGTAGGAGGCTCTTAAAGAGACGTAGGCTCAAAGGGGATTAGATAGTCCCTGATGCAAAGTTAAATATGTTGTAGCTGATTGTGGTATGGAATCAAACTATGTGCCTGGAAAATACACCTTTGACCTTTGAAGGATGGCTGTTCTATCAGCACTCAGACTTTTGCCTTGAGCGAGCTGGACTCGGTCTGCAAGCGGTTCTGCTGAGGGTCGCGGGCCGGCTGTGGTCCCTGGACTTTGCTGGCCAGATGGAATTGATCTTGGAGAAAGCTGATAGTTTGGCTCGGCGGAATTGTCCCTATTTGTCTGATTGGATTCGCCACATGAGAGGTAACCAGCAGACATTAAGGCTGATGGAAAATTGTTATTTTCTGCCTGAACAAACAGTTCCTTCTGTTCCAAAATAAATGATAACAGATTTTGTCTCTCCCATACATGGCCTTGAGCTGTGACTAAATACTTCCTGGATGTTGATGTCGACTTAGGGTCTGCACCCCCACCTTTTCCCCCCTCCCACACCCATCTATGATCTGGTTCCTGGAGCAAGCTGAGGGCCACACAGAATGAACAGTTACCATCAATATTCTGGACAATGGCTGCGCAGGTTTTGAGGACTGATTCTTTGGGCTTACTGTTCAGATATTCACACAATACACTCCCCCACTAAACTTACTTACTCCTCCTGGCTCACAAATGTGCTCTATGCAGAGATTATTTTATAAACACCATCGTGTGTCACTTTGCAGACATAATACAATGTTTTGTTTTTTTCCCTTCATCTTTCCTTGTGTGGTTTTTAGTTTTCTTTTAAGGGTAGCTCCTCCTCATGATGTCTTCATGAAGAAGATCCTTGTTCTGTGCAGGGGTCGGCGGCTGCATGACCCAGAGCATCTGTTCTCCTATATTTATGTTCTATCTTCTTCTGAATGGCTGTTCTGAAATGTAATTTCATTATGCTCTGTACAATGACAATAAAGGCCTAATCTAATCTAACATTTGCAGATAACACAGATTTAAATGCCTACCACAGCTAATCAACCTTATCCAACAGAAAAATAACAAGGGGGGGGGGGGAATAATAATATTAATAATAATTTGTTTCTTATATCAATGGTAAACTTTAAATTTATGATTAAATGCAAAAAAAATAATAAAAAAAATTAAAAGGTAAAAGATAATAACAATTGTCCTGCCCCTGAGCTGTTGGCTTTAAGTAATTTAGCAGTTTAGTTGGATAGCACAGTATTAATATCTGAAAATAAGCTGCTTTAAAGTCAACATAGTCCATAAACTAAACTTGCTATAATGCATACTAGCTACTCACTAGAAACTCATCAGTGATTAAAACCTTTTTTTTACTTTTAATATAATATTTCTGTATTTATTTCAGATTTAGTCAGTCATACACTTAGTTCTTATCAGCGTTTAAAAGAGGACGTGTTAAAACACTGTTTAGTCAAAGTTAAACATGAAAAGTCAAAGTTCATTACAACTGGCCCTTTGAGGGCCACCATAATGCTCATGTGGCCCTCGGTGAAAATGAGTTTGACACCCCTGATCTAATATGATAAAAGATACATTTAAAAGAGGAAAGGAAGCATCTGGTTTAACGTCCATTACAATTTTATTCTCCAAAAATGTACATGGATCCAGTGTTTTGGGCCATCTGTTAGTCATGTAAACTCTATTGACTCTGGGATGTTTAGAGTCACAAAAACAAGACTGAACTCTTCAGTTTGCACGTTTGCTCAAGGTTATTGTCAAAGATATCGCTGAGATACTTACAACTTTTTGCAGTGCGTTTACACAGGGGGCTTATAGGTTAGATGATTTGGAGCAAGAGTCTTGAGATTCAGGGGCCAATAATAATTAACTCCGTCTTATCGATATTAGACTGCCGAGAGTTTGGCCCCAAGCAGCAGTCGAGGTCAAGGAAACAGTCATTAAGAAACTTAAGTTGCTGTAAATAAAGATACAACTGAGTTTCATGTGCGTAAGAATGACAATTCACATTCTGTCTATGACTGGCCCAAACATATTTTGTATGTATTAATTTATATAGCATATATAGTGTTAAATTATTTCAAACCTAGTATAACTGTAAACAACTGTATAGGAATAAAACAAAAATATTTTTGAGGTAACAAGTGTTTAATCTTTAATAAAAGTATTTCTCAATCGAAAACCTCTGTTACGCAACAAATTGCTTTGAGAGACATTTTGTAAACGGTAATTTAAGTTATCCTATAATTCCTACTTCCAGGAATTTTATTATATGTGACATGAATAAAAATTTATTTTCCTGTTGTAACTGTTTCAACACAGTCTTTTGGAGTGGTTGAACATTAACGCAATGCAGAAAACACATTAGGCAACAATATTCTGGATTTCTTTATTGCTTTGTTTTTATGTCAGAATTGACTCGTCGGGTTTGAAAAAAAACAAAAACTTTCACATTTCAAAGGTTAAAACGATTTCACGAAAAGATTAGGTCATGTGTTTGCTTACTGACGGCACACCTGTGCATGCTTACGCTGTAAAGTAATAAAGTGTAATGACAGCGGATTACAACATGTTGTAATAAACTTTTCTTTGTTCTTGTATTTCTTGGCCCATATTGTATTACCAATCATGTTAATAGACCTACTACTCATTTTTACAGTAAGAAGTATTACTAACAGCACCGCTTCCTGTCATTTCCTTATCGGGCTCATAAACAAGCTTCTTTGGGGGGTGTTAATCTAGATAAACCCTTAGGTGTGTTATGAGTGTATGGATGTTGTAAACTGTGCAGCCTTTATAAGAGCTGTAATCCCCCCGTTTGTGCCAAATCTCCTGCCAGACTGTGAAGATGGGCTGCAGACGCACAGACTGCCTTTCGAGGCCTTTGTCAAACCTTTTTGAAAAGCTGGGATCAACAGTTGGCTCCTTTCCTTTATATTTCCTCATTATTCCCATCATTGTCTCATCAGCACTTGGTGGAGGCTTCTTTTTTATCAAAGACAGAGAAGACAATGATCTTGAGTCGCAATTCACCCCAAAGAAAGGACCCTCGAAGGTGACAAGAGCCTTTGTGAAAGAGAACTTCCCTTACAACGATTCCATGTTTTCTATAGACAGGCTGTACAACAAGGGTAATTTTGCATCCCTCATTGCTGTGTCGAGGAACAGCAACAGTGTCCTGGAAAGTCCTGCTTTTGAGGACATCATTCGACTCAACGATATGATTCTGAATCTCACCGTGGACAACAGAAGGCTGGGGTTCAACGACTTGTGTGCCATGGTCAACGGAAGATGTGTCTCCAACGTCATCCTGGAAATCATCACTCATGATAGAACCAGAATCACCTACCCAGAACATATGCACAGATCCAGTTTAGTCTTCCTGGGTTCTGTTCTTGGTGGAGTTCTTACGGATGGCAATGGCACGGTCCAAAGTGCTCAGGCTGTAAAGCTCCTCTACTATCTGGACCATCATGAAAGCAAGGCCTCAGAGTTATGGCTGAGAGGATTTAAAGCACTCCTGTCAGAGCAGACTGACATAAAACACATTGATGTAGGTACCACATCTGAACTTTTATTTTTTCAAGTTTGACTCTTTTATTACTAAAGTACACAAGTTTATGCTTTGATAATTTGCTATGAAAACCCCTGATGTGCTCTGGTTTATAATTCAGCATTTGTAGGAGCATAAGGATCAGAACCAAGTTCTTTGTTGGACGATCAGCTAAAAGAAACATTCCTGACATTCTTTTTTGCTTGTTTACCTTGAGATAACTGCTCCTTTATCTCCGTTTATTTAAACAACAAAGGCTGTTTTCCCAAGTTAACAAGTTAGCTTGCAGAGCGTGACATGTCTACCTGTGCTTTATGACCCCTCCAAGTTTGGAAAAACAAATAATACCCCCTCTAAAAAATCGTTTGAGAAAACTATTTATAAGGCAACAGTAATATTTTTATAATGTTTTAAGGGATCTCTAATTAGTAGGATCAATAGACCTTGTTTGATCATTTCAGTAGCTCATAATTTACATAGAGAGACACCACAATAAATCAATGTCTGAAGAACATTTTTGTTTGATTTAGTGGAGTAATTTATTGCATGTGTGGTTTCTCATAGCACCTGTGCATACTTAACACAAAATGTAAGAAAGTTTGTGTTTGGTGGGTTACTTCTTTGATGTAACAATGCTTAAATCTTATATCATTAGAAACCCGTTAATTTCCCTTTTCAATGGTGCCACATTTGTAAGGAACAGGCATTTGTGGGATGAGTAGTGGAGCTGAGTATGTAGGTTGTACACATTAAAGATTTGACAAATCTTTTTTTTGCCAAACAGCTTATTCTGGTGCTGCTGTTGACACTTGTTTTGAGCTTCTGGTACTCAGGTGCTTCCAATCATAAGATTTATTACCAAGAACATTGTTACAACAAAGAAATAATCTACCAAACATAAATTTCCTTCCTTTTGTGCTAGGTTTATGTAGAACTTTAAATTATTGTAAAGCTGCTATAGATTAGTTATTCAAACATCAAAGTGCTAATCCAAGCTAAACTCAATCTGTTCAACATGGTTCTAAAACAATCTGAGAAAAACTTATTCTCACCATTATTTGCACTTTGAACTGAAAACCTTTAAAATCTTTATTGGGGCCACAGCAGAAGTTTTGCTTACACATTTCCTCTTGGACTTTATTATTGTAAATGGATACATATCAGATGTTTAACAGTTTTTATTGTTTTATGGTTTTGTAAAACGGAGAATCAGCTTCTGTTCTGTTGTAAATCACATGACCGCATGACATAAAAGCTGAATCTAGCATTTTAAAGAGACAAAAAAATAGGTGCAGGATCGATGAAAAAAAAACTGTTTACTGTATACTTGTGTTGACACTGCAGTCCAGTAAACTGATATGTTTCTACTTTCTGCTCTCTCTTTTAGGTGTCCTACTACACCTCCAAATCCAAGCAGGAGGAGATCAACAGCCACACCACAGATGGCTTCCCTTTATTCCTCATCACTTATGCCTGTGCCATCACCTTGTCGGTGTTATCCTGCCTGAGGTAAGAAGTCATCAGTGACTGTCACAAACTGAGTGATCTTCTGACTGCAAGATAAAAAAATGTAGGCTGCATAGAGCTGTTATTTATCAATTTGAGGGATGAAAAGACACATGCAGATTATGGGGAGAAAATGTAATGTTTACTTTGAAAAACAAGGATGAGTTATTACTACCACAACAAAAAAAACTTCATTTTGTACATCACTGTACAGAGAAGTATGCTGCAGTTTTGGCCTGAAGCTAAACACAAATGACAAAATTGAAAATGTGCCTCTGAGTAAGGAATGAGAACTACAGTTTTATAAATTTGACAAAAAGATTAAAACATAAAAAAATAGGTTTAGAATCATAAAATCAATCATTTTTTTAACAAAAAGTTTTTTTTATTTCCAAAAAAAGGGTAAGTTTAGATTTTTTAAGTGTGGTTCCATGTAAAAGTCATGAACAATGAGGACTGTTTTAGATAGTTCATTAAACAGTCTCAATTTGTTTTATGTTTAAAAAATGTTTGACAATTGTTGGATTTTAAAGACATTTATCAGCTCATAACAAAATGTTTAGAACTATTTCTGATGTTTTTATCTTGTATTTTGAGAATACTTTATAAAATGTCTTTTTTTTGTCTTCTGAGTTTTTTTTTTTTATCTCCAGCATTCCAAAATAAACAAAATATATGTTATCTGTACTTTCTTTTTGCAGATCGGACAATGTTAGGAACAAACTATGGATAGCTGTTGTTGGAGTCATCTCCTCTGGACTGGCAGTTGTCTCCTCGTTTGGTTTACTCCTTTACATCGGAATACCGTTTGTCATAACTGTGGCAAACTCTCCTTTCCTAATACTTGGTGAGGAAAATACACTCTTTGTTTTTTAAAGTTCTGTGCAGTGTGTTTTGAATAAATGCTAAAATAGACATTTCTTTTGTTTTAGGAATTGGTCTGAATAACATGTTCATCATGGTGTCGGACTGGCAGCACACCCATGTGAAAGATCCAGTACCAAAACGGATGGCTCACACTTACAAAGAAGCGATCATGTCCATCACCATCACTGCCCTGACAGACGTTCTCAAGTTCTTCATTGGCGTCATGTCTGACTTCCCGTCTGTGCAGTCTTTCTGTCTGTACACGGCCACCTCTGTCTTGTTTTGTTACATTTACACAATCACCTTCTTTGGAGCGTCAATGGCTTTAAATGGAAGGCGCGAGGATAGCAACAGGCACTGGCTGACCTGCATGAAGGTGCCAGCAGACAAAACAAGCGATCATTCTGAGTTCTACAACATCTGCTGTGTGGGAGGCAAATATGATACGACCACAGGAGCGGAGAAAAAACAATTTGCGAGTAACTTCTTCAAGGAGTACTACGGTCCATTTTTAACCAAACCTTTGGTGAAAGGACTGGTGTTGTTTCTTTATGTGGTGTACATAGGTACAAGTGTTTTTGGATGTTTCCAAGTTCAGCAGGGTATTGAGCTTTATGATCTGGCAGCTGATAACTCCCACGTTACAAGATTCATCAAAAAGGACAGGCAGCATTTTTCTGACTACGGCCCATCTGTTATGGCCATCGTAAACGAGGCGTTTCCATACTGGGATAAGACCAAAAGGTGCCATCTTCAAGCATGCATGGAAGATTTTAAAGAGCCCCAGTTTGTGGATATGAACATTTATACTTCCTGGTTAGAATCGTACCTCTCTTATGGACAAGAGAGGCATCTAAACTTAGATGATAAAGATGTTTTTATCTCAAATCTGCCTCCATTTTTTGATTTATACCCTCTTTTCAAGCAAGATGTGAACCTGATTGAAGATGTTATCCACGCTTCCCGGGTCTTCATTCAGACAGTTGACATAGCTAATGCCAGCAGAGAAATGGAAATGCTCAAAGGCCTCAAATCCATTGCCGGCAGATGCAGAGTAGTGTCTCTATCAGTCTATAACCATGAATTCATCTACTTGGATCAGTACGATGTTGTAGTGAGCAGCACCATCAAGAACGTGAGCGTAATCACAGTTGTGATGTTGGTCGTCTCTCTCCTGCTGATTCCAAACCCAATCTGCTCGTTATGGGTGACTTGTTCCATCGGTTCTGTGACCATCGGGGTAACAGGGTTCATGGCCCTTTGGGACATTAGTCTGGATTCCATATCAATGATTATTTTCACCGTCTGCATTGGCTTCACTGTGGATTTCTCCGCTCATGTGGCTTACGCCTTCGTCTCCAGCAAGAAGTCCACTCCCGATGACAAAGCCATTGACGCTCTGTCCAATCTGGGTTACCCCATACTTCAAGGTGCACTGTCCACCATTTTAGGTGTGTCGGTGCTAGCCATGTCTGAGTTCAACACCTTTAGAACCTTTTTTAAGATCTTTTTTCTCGTCATGTTTATCGGGATGGTCCACGGGCTCGTTTTCATCCCGACGGTCCTGACGACGTGCAGTACAGAGAAACGTAAAGAGGAGGATTTAAAAACAAGTCGTTTTTAACCACTGAAAGAGTGGCGGGACATTTTAGGCCAAAGCATTTATTTATCTTATTACACTTCTTTAAAAATGTTTTTTATAGTTACAAAATGAGACGTCAGTATGACTGCTTGCAATAGAATATTTTGTTCAATTTTTGTTTGTTGTTCATCTGTATGTATTAACATAAATCATGTTTCAAGGTAATTTATAAAAGTACTGTATGTATTGTATTGTAAGTTATTCATTTTTTATATTCATTGTGTTGTTTTTTATTTTCCATTTGCCTCATGACTATGATTCAGTCACACATAACAGTTAAGTTGGTAGTAAATATAATTTAATTACAGCCATCTGAGCAATTTTTTTCCACATTGCATCAAACTGCATTCTACTTTTTGTGAATAAAGAAATTCTGGTAAAATAAAAACATGAGCTATTTGTGTGATCTAATGTATGTAATATTACTCAATAAAATATATAAATATATGAATCTTACTAAGCAGTTATTTAGATAATATGACAAAAATTATAAAGTCATTGCAAAAACTTTGTTGAACACAGAAAGCATTTGGCAGCAAAAGTTCAAATAAGACAGGAAATCAATGTTTCAGTTTTTATTTTAAGGCAAAAAAAAATAATAAAAAAAACTTTTTATTTTGTACAAAAAAAGGATGGTCTTTTAAACAGGACGTGACTTGCTCAATAAGCTACTTTAGCTATATTATACTTAACATTTCTGTTTTAATAGGTTTTTCATCACAACATTCATTCACAGGGCTTTTTTAAACGTTTGAATGATTCATAGGTCAGATTTAAGTGACCTAAATTTCAACCCCCACCAAAAATGGTAATATTTTGAATAGTCAGATAAGCTACTAAAAACAGGAAATGAAAAGCAGCCAAATAAAAACGGTGCTCCAGAAAACCTAAAAAATAAAAAATAAATATTGGGAGAAGCACAATGACCTAAAAGATAATGAGGCCTAAGACTTTTCTACAGACTCAACATTTACAACCCCTGGCAAAAAGTATGGAATCACCAGTCTTGGATGAGCTCTCATTCAGACATTTTATTCTGTAAAACAAACTCAGATCAAAAACATGATACAATAATCAGGTCAATCCAAAGTGCAACTTGTTGGCTTTCAGGAACACTCAAAGAAATGAAGAGAAAACATTGTGGAAGTCAGTGAATGTTA
>JARVGW010000323.1:6310931-6323757 GCA_031762495.1 Anablepsoides rubrolineatus
TATTTTAAATGTTTTGACACAGTTAGTGCCTTTTGCAAACAAAAATGTGTCATTTTGACCACTGTGTCACTGGTTAGACCTCTGTGTAACTGTGGTGAAGAAGTGGTTTTTGAGTTGCATGGCTGCGTCAAACCAATCAATAAAAACTGTAACAATAAACTTAGTTGACATTCCTGCTGTCTTCAACTTACTTCCGCTTGCTGATCCTTTTATTATGAAAGTTCAGGGTGTCCGGTTCCGGTTCCGGTGACATATCCGTAGTCGGTCTGCACGCGCCGCGGAAATATGGCGGGGTCACTGTGGAGGTTCTGCAGGAGGTGGAGTACAAGCTGTACCACCTCCACTTTGACTGAAACGCTGCGGTGTTTTAGCGGCAGACCCACGGCTTCCTCGACCGGCTCTTTGGACCGAGATTCCCGGAGCTCCAAACCGGGAAACCTGGTGAGTCTGCGCGAGACGGGAAGTTCTGTCAAAACCTCCCTGGAAGGTCAAATACTACACCGCCCAGCCTGACAGCCGGCCAGTGGTGGTCTAAATCCTCACAATACTTCTTTATTTGTGATGTTTAGTACATTCTGTGGTTGTGCACTTTACATTTTAATTGTTCGAGTATTATACAAGAATCTTTTAAATGACTCTGACTCTTTTACAAGTGTTACTTTTGTTCAAAATACTATTTGAGTTAAAAATGTACAAAAGCTTTGACTTAAGATGTCTGTTTAGTTATTGTCAGAATTCAGTCAACTTCTCATTCATTCTTTTGACATTGAAAGTTAATGAGAGGATAAAAATAATTAAATACAATCTCAATCTTTAAAGTAAACTATACTTCAGGTTAACATCACCTTAACAATGTAAAGTTATTTTGTAAAATTCTATTTTTGTAATCAGACTCTAGGTTGATAAAAATCTTTAATTCTTTAGGCAAATAAAATAGAAATAATGCCTCTGTTTGGTTTAATGGATTGTTTATCTTGAAATTGTTCTAGTTTTACTAGTTAAAAGTTCTGAGCTCCTCTTTATGTTTTTTTCAGAAACCATTGTCATCTGTACAGGCCCACTCCAAAGCTCTTCACCTAAACCTCTCTGTAATCAGGTGAGCTGTGCTGTGACCCAGCTGTCATTAATTTCTGTTTAATATCTAATCTCTATTTTGAGGCGCAGAGTTCAACACCTGCTCAATGTTTGTTTGTTTTTCCCTCACTGCAGACGCAGTTCTCGATTGCTGTATCCCACATTACAGTGTTGCTCTTGCAGAGCGACACACAGCGATGCAAAGCTCAAAGACCCCTTTACATTAGCTCAGAAAGACCTGATAAGTTTATATGACGACATCAAAAAGGTGAGTTGCTGAGATGACCTAATTGTTACCAGAAATTGCTCTATTGAGAGTTTCCGTTTTGGACACTAACAGTGGCTGTATTAAGACTATGTTTATTTGTATCACAGGAAATGTTCGTATCTACAAAAGAACTGAAGCATCTGTGTGATTATTATTTTGACGGCAAAGGCAAAGCTATCCGACCAATTATTGTCATCCTGATGTCCCGGGCCCTTAACATCCACAGCAATAAAGCTGGGTAAAAATAAACATTCTGTTTTTACAACTCAAGCTGTTAAATAATTGACACAACAATCAGATTGTGTACATTGTTTTGTAATAAAGGATCACACAGAGCAGTAGTCCTTAGTTTTGGTCCTTGGTGCTGCATGTTTTAGATGTCTCCCTGCTCTTCAGCAGGTCTTTGTGTTCTGCAGAAACCTGTTAATCATTTATTCCAATCAGGTGTGTTGGAGCAGAGAAACGTCTAAATCAAGGTTGGACTAGGATTGAGGACAACTTAATATAAAAGCTTTAATTTCCTGTTGTCTGCTGTCTGTTTGCAGAGACGTGCTCCCAGGGCAAAGGACAATAGCCATGATTTCTGAGATGATTCACACTGCCAGCTTGGTGCACGATGATGTAATAGATGGATCAGACGAGCGAAGGGGGAAGAGATCAATCAATGATGTGTGGGGGCAAAAAAAGGTACAACCTTTTTTTTTTTAACTTCCCATAGCGTATTCTCCTTTTGTATAACTTCATTGTTACAAACATTTTCTCTCTCAGGCTATTTTGGCTGGAGATTTCATCCTCTCAGCTGCCACGATGGCCTTGGCTCGGCTCGGCAACAGCGCAGTGGTGAAAGTTCTTTCCCAAGCAATAGAAGACTTAGTGCGAGGTAAATTACAAAACAAACAAATAATAATAAAAAACACTTCAACCCAGTCTGAAAAAGTTGAGTATCTTGGCTTGTCATTGCAGGTGAATTCATGCAGCTTGGCTCCAAAGAGAACGAGAACGAACGCTTCAAACACTACCTTGAGAAAACCTTCAAGAAGACGGCGAGTCTCATGGCGCACAGTTGTAAAGCAGTATGTACGTTCTGTTTCCACATGAATGGCTCAGCGATGGAGGGGAGCCTCGTTCTCTGCACTTCTTGTGTTCTTTGTTGACTGCTGCACCTCTTTTCTTTGAAGGTGTCCATGCTGGTGAACTCAGACCCAGAAGTTCATGAAATAGCCTACCAGTATGGGAAAAATGTCGGCATCGCCTTTCAGGTCATTTCTGATGCTTAAATCTTGTGCAGCTCTGGTTTAAAACAAAAAAAGGCTTGATTTTATTGTATTTTTGTTATTTTGTAGCTAGTAGATGATGTTTTGGACTTCACATCAGGAGCTGATCAGCTGGGGAAACCCACAGCTGCTGATCTAAAACTAGGTTTGGCCACAGGACCGGTTCTGTTTGCTTGTCAACAGGTGAAATAACTCATCAACTTTAAATAGTTTTCATAAAAAATTCCACATAATAATCCAAAGCAAACACTTAGTGTGTTTGATTGCATATGTTTTATTTATTTGATGTAATTTCTTTCAGTTTCCTGAGCTTCACGCAATGATCATGAGACGTTTCAGCTCCAGAGGTGATGTAGATCGAGCCTGGCAGTACGTCCTTCAGGTATGATTCTCAAATCCTACATCCACTTAATATAAATCTATAAAGGTAGTAAAACTATTTTTATGATACAAAAATCTGTGTTTAGTTTACAGCAACCCAAAAAAGGACAAATTATTTTTTACCTCTGGCTTTAAAACGAAAATACATTTGAGACACATTATTTACAGATAAAACTCCTTTTCTTTCTCGTATCAACATCCCTGCACAAACTCAAACATGTTATTATTGTGCATCCCTGGTCTGTGGTCTGTAAAATTCAGATTTGAATAACTTAATACAAAAATAATTCATCCTTTTAATCACCCTGTAGTTAAAGGTGCAATTTTAGTGTTTTGATTCACCGCGTTGTGATTTGATGCAGCAAAGCACATAAATCATCTTATCTGATTATTTCCTTAGTTTACTTAGTTTTTAACTGTTGTTCTTACTGACATGAAACAAGGAGTAAACATTACTGTCTGCAGCTGCGAGAAGATACTCTAGATGTTGTTCCTGTATCGGATAAATAAATGTGGCTTATAGTCCAGAGCGACTTATGGTCAAGTGGGACTTTTTTCCTCATGACACATTTTTTGATTAATGCGACTTATAGTCCTAAAAATCTGATAATTATAAAAAGTACCAAGGTGTGTTGGGTTTCAGCTCTTTTTTGTTTGTTTTTTTCCTTTTTCAGAAGTAGATTTATAGTTAAGATTCATTTTCCGTGTCTCTACCCAGGTCTAAAGTCAAAGTGCAAACCAAGGGTTTGGTTTAACTATTTTATGTAGAGCAGAAAATGAAATGGGTCATAAACACTCATGACCATCTGTTATTGTGTTTCAGAGTGACGGTGTGCAGCAGACCACCTTCTTGGCCCAGCGCTACTGTGAAGAAGCGATCAGACAGATCAGCTTTCTGCGGCCGTCTCCTGAGAGGGACGCCCTCATCAGGCTCACACAGATCGTGCTCAGCAGAAACAAATAAACCTCCACTGCCCGCCTTCTCTTCAGGCAGCTACTCCTGGAAAGGCAACTTGAACAGACCAGGGTGGAACAAAAATATTTAAAAGTGTTGGTTCTGTTTGGAAGGATGCCTGGTGCTGGTTTTAGTGCCACTGAGCTGATGTGTTGGGTCTTTTCTGAACTTTAATGTGATGCATAAATACTTTGTCTTGTCGTGTACATTACAGTTTTCAGTTTCTAAATTGAATCAAGGTCACGGTTTGATGTAAATGAACATTTTAAAGAAAGAAAAGGCACTGAAAACTTCACCGTAAACCTTTACGTCATGCAGTACTGTAACCGAAACAACCTCCCATGTCTCAGATTAGCCAGCTGTGAATACAAGCCAGGTGTTACAAGCTAGTTCTGAGCTGAGGAGCTGTTGTGAAATCTGTAATTCCAAGTGAAACAGAAGAACAAGACTTCGTCTGGATGTGATGTCCTCAGAGATCCGTCCACATGTCAAAAATGCCAAACAGTCGTGTGTTTTTCCACTTTGAGGTTATCTTTTAAAGTGTCTTGTAACAACAAAGGCCTTAACACCTTCAATGACTGTGTGCTCAATAAAAAACAAAAATCTGCTCAACTTTTTTAAGCAATGGCTTTGCTTCTTTAATTCCTAAATAATGACACACATTGTACGTAGATTTGTTTATTATAAAAGACTGTACATTAAATTTTCAATCAACATATTGTATATACAAATAATGGGCAGAGGGAGGTGGATATCTTTACTCCTACTCATGAAATTGAGCAGATTTGGGGAGAATAAAAATAATGCATCTGTGATTTTCCTGAAACGTGACCACTGCAGGCAATCTAAATGTTGGGTGCACGTCCAAAAGCCAACACAAGAAAGAAATACCTTGTTTTAAAAGTGGTTCCTGAGTGACACCACATTAACTGGCTGATTCTACTTGAGTCACTGTGATAACACACACAAACACGATCATTGTTGCTTTAAGACGGAGGAGGTAAGAGTTGTTTGTTGGTCTGCGGTACTACATCTGAATTGTCACTTGGCAGGAGGTCCAGTCAGAGCTAAAGCTACTGTGTGAGTTAGGATAAATTAGTTAGAGTCTAATATTCAGCCTCAATTTTCTTCTTTTTCTTAAATATAAATTAGCATCACATCTGTAACTGCAAAAATAAAAGACCTCTGCATAAACATTTCAAATTTTAAATCAAATATAAAAGGAAAGACAAGAAAGCAGCTTTTGTTAGAAACTATCAGGGTTTCAAATCCACATGTACAGTACTGTGCAAAAGTTTTAAACCACCCCTTCATTTTGCTTTGAAATACTTTCTTGAAGTCTTTTAAAGTGGTCTTGATAGAAAGATCTTCAACCTCTTTAAAAGGTCTTTGATTATTTTACATAAATGTTTTTTAAAATTTTTAAATGAAAAGAAGATAAAAATCCAGCCAAATAAAACCTTTGAAGCACCTTCAAATAGTCGAGAGAACAACTGATCCAAAACACTTTCAAAAATGTCAAGAAAGATGACTGAAGACTTTTGCACAGTACTAAGAGTTACCAGAATATGTGAAATAAAAATGCAAGAAGTAGTTTAAAATATTTTTAATCTAAATGCTGAAAAGCCTCTCACGCTAAATGACCTTATGGTTGAAAATTTTCAAGAATAAATATTTATAATTTAAAAATCTGCAAAGCCAACAAAATTATTTATGGGTCAGTGTCATCTTGAAAGAGCAATTAGGAGCGTGTGAAGTAGGGGAGCTGAGGTTGTTACAGCATCACCTGGTGGCTGATAAGACATAATGTCAAAACTGAAATTATTTTATGAATGCATGAGCAAATGAAAATAAATCCACCAGTGTCCTGTAGATTTATATTTCAATTATATTTTAATAATGACTTATTAATGGGGGAAATTAAATTCTAATGGGTCAAATCCTCATTTAAACCACAACTTTCTCACTTTACATGTTCTCACAGCCGCCCATATGTAAACACATGCCCAAGGCATAAAAAAAAAAGATTAAATGGAACATTTTGTTCCGCTTCAAAAAAATTCAAATTCACAAAAACTGAAAAACAAACTCAATTTTATTTGTATAATTTTAAATTCTAATTTAAAAAAAGTGATAGTATGAAAAACCTTGTATTTGACTTAAGAGTAAAAAGTTCAGTGATTTCGACAGTTAAAAAAAAGGTAAATACATTTACAACAAAATGAAAGCATAATGGCAAAAAAAACAAAACTTTAAGATTACAATATATTTGCATGCTTTTATGCAAAAACTAGATTTCAGGAGGATTTGTTTACAGTATTTAAAAACAAGTCATCGATGTTTATTTTTCTGTATGAATCGGAGGAGCCATCGCCAACATTCACTAAGGCTGCAGACCACATTTTATGTACAAATACTTCAACTGAAGGTGCTTTTTGTGGTGTTTTTATTTGTTCCATTAAAGCTGGAGATGTTCATTTAAGTTTTTAAATCAGAAAATCTTTGTTCAGGCAAGATGTCACCGCACATCCTTCAGCTGTTTCCAGCCAGCGTGTGCAGATTATTCTATATATGTCACCCACACAACCCTAGTCACACCAAAAATAAACTAAATCAAGATCATTTTCACTTTATTTTCAATCAGTAAGAGAGCAAACATTCCGTCTTTAAAAAGAATGGGATCTACACGCCTCAGGAGTTGCATTGCTGTTGTCAGTATTTCACCAGATAGGACTGAATAAATAGTACTTTTACTGCGAAGTGGCTTCACTCGGCGTAGTGCATGATGCTCTCTACGTAGTTGCCAGGAAACAGGCCGGTGACGCCGCTGGACACGCCTTCGAACCAGCCGTCGTCATTCTTCTTCACGACGTAGATGATGGCGCCCTCCATGAATGACAGCTCGTCTTCTTTGTCCTTGGCGTAGTCGTAGATGGCCACCACTGCGGGAACAGGACAGAAGGCGTGTTAGAGCAGAACCCAGACGGAGGACCTGCAGCGCAACGACGCAACACTCCCACTTTGGAGGCAAACCTTTTTCAACGTAGTTCTTCGGGGCCCACTGTGGGTCTCCGTCGGCGTACGGGTCGCTGTAGTGCACGATGGCGGCGTCCTCCTCCTCTTCGTAGTCCACGGGAGGCGGCGGCGGTGGAGGAGATTCGTCAAACATGGGCAGGTCGTCCGGAGGCGGAGGAGGCGGCGGAGTAGGAGTGTCTACAACTATTTAACAATCAGAAACTGAAGTTAGAAAAAAAAGCATTGCTTATTTTGGATGGATGTTGCAGGTCAGGAGGGCGGTGACAGATTCATGCAGGAGTATTAATAAAAACACAAACATGCAGAGGAAGGTGGGTTTACACTCGGTGAGCAGGCTGCATGACATCACTCAAGTTTCAAAAAGGTTTCTGATGTTTGAGCCTCTTCTGCTGTGACTTTCAAACGTGTTTTCAGACATGCACATACATATCAAAAAATAACTTATGAGCGTATCATAAGCACTTATTGACATTTACAAATTAAACATTTGTTTGCCATCAGAACTACAAAATAAAAGCTATTGATGACCTAGTTTTTATTCATCACAACAATCAGATGGTTCTTTTAGACAACTCTTCCTATGGTAAGCAGCAATTTTTAAGATTTTTATGCCCTTTTTTACCATAACTTAGATATTTAAGCCCCAGCTACAATACTCCAGACAATTCAGGGCTTCTACCAGCAGAGGACAGCAGAGAGTCTCATCTTCAGAAAGTCCCTATTACAGTGCAACAAACAGGAACTGAAACTCATGAGGAAAGAAAAAGACATAAAACCAGTAACTACAGGTGTAGATAAAAAAAAAAAAAAAAACTCCAGAAACAGAGAAATTTGTTTAAAAGCTACTTCGATTAAGGAGTTGATGATTTTAAAGATTGCAAAGCACAACGCATGCTGGATGTTCTCGGAACGGATAAGGAGGAAGTAACTTGTGAGTGGCCTCTTCACTTACTGCTCTCCTGCATCCTGGCCACAAAGCCAGTCAGAGGTATCTGTGGAGTCAGCTGGGGCATGGGGGGAGGAGGAGGTGCGACAGACACTGAAAGCCAGGAAAAAAAAAGAAAGAAAAGACAGCAAGGCAGGGACGGTGAATGAGAGAAAGAAAAGAGAGAAAAAAAAAGATAGAGCCCATCAATCACAAGGAATGCTCAGAAAAAGAGCGAGAAGCAACTCTAGAGCTAAAATAATGCATCTCCCCACTTGCCACATAAGCCTTGGGTGAAACAAATTTAGTAAAATCTGCGACTGTGATGAGATTTCATCTGAGGATCACTGGGGTCAGCAGATAAACGATGGATTATGATTATTTTTCAATCTGACTCTTCAGACATTTATAGACATGAGTGTAGCCACAAGAGGGCACTGTTCACAGGAAAACACAGGTTGTTCAGACTGCATCTGGATGCAGGAAGTGTAATCTGAAAACCAGTCTGCAACATGAAAAACGTCTCTAAACTCTGCTTCTTTTAAACATCTCTGAAGGGACTCTTTAGATTTTTTTTGAAGTAGTGTTTCATTACAAATAACAACTCAACTTTAAAAATAAACAAATAAAATCGAAACATTCTTTGAAGATGCATGTGACTGTTCACAAGACATAAGAATTTGTCACTCTTACTTTTTAATTTGCATATAGAGACGAAACAGATTTGATTTTAAATAATGTCAATGAGTTGTTTGCATAAAATCTGTTAAAGACTGAAGAAATATAATATGCATCAAAACTAAAAGGTAGCACACAGGTACAAAGAGTTCACCTGTACTTTCAGAGAAGAGTCAGTAATGGTGACAAAAAAAGCAAACCAGGCATTATTTGTGTTTACATTATACTTGTCTTTACTTTGTGACTGTGTCAACTGAAAGAACATAGGTTTTTGTGCTTTAAGTGTCATTCAGGAGCTTTAAAAGCAGGTTGTAGAAAGAAACAGAAGGGCCTTACTTGAGTTTTGGCCATAACCAGGAGTGCCTCCATTAATATGAGGCTGTTGTTGTTGCTGCTGCTGCTGTAAGGAGAACTGCGAAGTGACCGACGGCGCCCGGCGGTAGGTGCCCGTGGCCGAAACCATAGAGACAGAGGAGTTGGAGGGGTTGTGCCGCGAAATCTGCCGCGACATGGTTCCAAACTGGGACACTGGAGCAGGGCCCAGTCCAGGCCCAGCAGCCACCACTAGAAACACCCACAGATAGACAGGACAGAGGTGGAGGACAGGCAGAATCCAGGAGGGGAGGAGGTTAAACAGAGAAGGAAAGAAAAAATTACCAATTATGAATCATCAACACCATAGAAAAAAATACTGAGAGCTTTTTAAAATACTGATCAGAGCCCAGAACCTTACGATTAACGATAATAAACAAATCAAACAGAGGTGATTAGGTGAGACATTATTGATTGTTAAATGATAACATGGTTACATAATGCACATTTCATGAGGAGTCCCATAGTTAAATGTCAATCAGAAGACAGAAAGATGGGTGGAGGGGAAAAACAGAGAAGCAACACAACAAACTGAGCCCTTTTAGATAAACAAGTAAATAACTTCAAACTCAGCATTATTTTTTAATAACAAACATTAACTCTAATTTGTAAGAGTAGTTGAAATGAGTGTGTAAAAAAAACAAGAGAAAGATCAGAGATTACACATTTAGTTTCCTTTTTGTTCTGCTTGCGCGTTTCCTCTTCACTTTTCAAGATAGCAAATAATCTCACTGGAGACCGAACTCTCAGATTGGAGAAGGGCGGAACCAGAGGAAGCTCAACTTTGAAGAAACACAAACAAACTTCTCCGTAACACCAGCAGCAGAGGTAAATATAGCTGAGGGAGTGTGCTCATATTCAGAGGAGGGATGTTTAAAGTGATCTTCACACTCGAAAATTCAAAGATTACAGGAATCAAACACACACACACATATTTGTTCTTCTAACCTCATGAGGACATAAAATTGACTTATATTCATTTCCCCAGCTCTTTCTACAGCCTAAACCTGAACCCTGGTGGCCAAAACGCTCTTTGACCCAGTGGACACCACTGAAGATTAAGTCCTGGTATTATTTCAGTAGTGTAGCGTGCGATCAGTCACGTGATGTCCAATCCAGTTATGATGTCCAATCACATCAGTGATTACACCAGCATTTTGATTGAAATAAAAAGTTGTCTGATGCAGCTTTAATCAGAATCCCCTTTCAGAAAGAAAATTAATTGAAACATATATACTGTACCTGCAAAAGAGAAGTCTCAAAATCACATTTCTGTACAGAATTACTATTAGTAGGTTTCTGTCTTTCAGCAACTTTGTTTCATTTCTAGGATGTAATGAAACATCAAACTGAAATGTATTTATTATATAGCAGAAAACAACTGAGAAATAAAACCACCATCACCACAAGCAAGATTTAAAACAAAGCCATAATAAACAAACTATTAACTGATTATCACGACAACTTTCACACTGCAAGCAACTAAAATGAAAACTAAAAAGGAATGTGTTGTTTACTGTCTGCAGCCAATTAATGTTTAACCTGTCTCCACTTCCTCAGTACTGTTACTTATTCACAGGATGTCAGAAATAGATCAATGTCTCAAACTGATCTATTGCTGGTGTCAGTTTTTGTAATTAATTAAAAATATAAATTAATTTTGCTTGCAGTGTGCACAAACAAGACACCCACACCCGTATTCAGAAATCTCTTCCCAAGAAGTGAAGCAGCGATCCACCACCAGACAGGAGACAAATCCTGGAGACGATGAATCTCACCTAGGGGTGGAGGTGGTGGAGGTGGTGCTGGCGGTGATAGAGGGGCCAGGCCAGCCATGGGAGGACCAGGTGGAGGCATTGGAGGAGGTGGAGGTGGGGGAGGTGGAGCGAACATGGGTGGGACTGAAACAAGTATTGAGGTTAATTGCAGCAGGGGAACATCGTATGCAATATATCGCTGCCTCCGGCGTCTTCGCTCTGTTACATAAGAACCCCTCGGCGAGTGGAGGAGCGTTTGGACTTTTTAAAAACCGAGCAGACTTCTCTGTGACGTGTTTCCATGGCAACCGGCGTGCAGAGAGAGCTGCGGACAGCCCTCCGCTGCTTGACTTGATCCTGGTACTGAAGTGAAACAGCTGCAGGAATCGGACATACTTCTCTCTGAGCTGAAATCATTTGCACAAACCAAAGCTGAGGACGTCATGGTGTAATGCAACTCTGTGTGCAGCTTGTCCTGGATGCTATGTGGGTTTTACTGTTTGAATGTGAAGCTGTAGGCCTCACACAGCTTGGCCTATTTACACAGTTGAATAGGGAATCAGCTGTGTGCCTAGAACACAAAGGGCCTCAATAATCCCTGTCTGGTAAACACTGGCTTTCTGTAGTACAGTCCTACAATCAGCAAACATTATCTTTTATTTACACCGTATAATGATTTTATAGGCTTAAAATGCATATTATAACTTGAAAAAGAAAATGCATTGTTTCCTAAATATTTGAAATGTGCAGTGTCTGGACATATGATCCTTTCAAAGTCATGCTTCTCTGGTTCACACAGTTGTGCACATGGTGTATACGTCAGAACTTTATATCATTTGCTGCCTGTCTAAAAAAAAAATAATAATAAAAATCACCCAAGGAATAAAAAAAGATTTTAACTTCTGTAAGTGTAAGATGAGGTTTTGTTGAGTGTTTGGCTCACCTGGTCCAGAGTTGGGGATGGAGGGTGTAGGCACAGCGATAGGAATGCCAATTCCACTGCTGCCGCTGTTCTCCCTGCTGCCGCTGCCCCCGCTGCTACCACTGAGGAGGGGGGAAAAAAAGGAGAAAAGATGACTCTTCAATAAGGGCACACTGCTCAATCAGCGATTACTGGCGCAATTCTTGCTTATGTTATTGTTTTGAACTATATAGTCAAGGCTTTCAAATTTACAATGTAATGTAAAGTATAACTTAACATGTGTAATACTTAAAACTACTGCAGATGTGTTTAGTCATACATATTGATTCTGTCAGCTTGTTAAAGTTGTGCTGCAGTGTGACACACCCATCTGAGCAAGACGTGAGTCACATTACACACAAACAGAAGGAAACTTAATCCAGAATAACAGGGAGATTATTAGGCTTTCTGCATAAATTATTTTAAATATTAGAAACTCAAAATGAATTAATCCCTTTGGAATTTATTATTACCCTGAACTAATGATGAATCCCATTTTCACAAAGTTGTTGTCATCGTTTTAAATTCCTTTTTTTGTAACCATATAAATCATCAAGATGCATCAATTTCATACAATGATTTTAAGTACATTTTAAAATTTCAAAAATTATTTATTATTTTGTAATAACTTCATGTTGAGGTATTTAAAAGGTGTAATTCTGAGGTGTATAGTGCACTCAACAGAGAGAACTGACAAAGACATGGAACGGCACCATGTAGCCATGTTTCCATCAAATTGTAATGTGAATTTTGAGCAAACTTTTAAAATATCGCAAAAAAACAAAAAAAATGGGCAAGTTTCCATCTACTGGTTTGGAGTGAATCAAACAGGCTACGCAAAATGTAATTTTAACAAATGTTGATGTTACACAAGGCTGTAATAAACAAGAAGGCGACGTTGCATACTAGCAGGGAAAAAGGAGAGATGATTTCAGGGATGTGTTGCGATCAAGCAAGTTGTAATTATTCTGTCCTATCAGCTAATATTGGTGATGTTACAGGCTGTCTGGCGATGAAGAGAAAGAAAGGTTATTTTTAAGAGAATATCTTGGAAGGGCGGCACGGTGTCTCAGTTGGTAGAGCTGATGCCTCTCAGCAAGAAGGTTGCCGGTTCAAATCCTGGCCCGGGGACCTTTCTGGGTGGA
>JARVGW010000323.1:6323857-6340364 GCA_031762495.1 Anablepsoides rubrolineatus
GTTTGTCTCTATGTGTGGCCCTGTGATGGACTTGCGACCTGTCCAGGGTGTACCCCGCCCCTCGCACGGTGACTGCTAGATATGGGCACCAGTGAACCTCGTGACCCTGAAAGGAATAAACGTGTACAGAAAATGGATGGATGGATGGATCTTGGAAGATGCAGGCAGAGGAGACAGCTGATCAATCAGGTGAAGTAAATGTTAGCTACGTCAGAACTGTTTCCATCTCCCCTATTGCACATTAACTCTTTTTTTTAGGACATCCAAAAACCACCTTGAGAGAACTTAAAAACTTTTTTTAGCAAAACTCAGGAAGTTTTTTCAAATGTTGTCATTTGCATTAACATTTTCTAATGTGAAACTTCAAAATGCACACAAAGAAAATGTAGATTGAAACAAGGCTAGTGTTTGGAAGTTCTTCAACTTCCACGAAAAGAAAAAAAAAAGATTAACAAGCTACGCTATAGGGCTAGGAAGACCCTTAAAAACTAGTGGTAGGGAAACACTAAGAAATGAGATTAAGCCTTATTATTATTATACATTTTAAAAATTGAACTAGAACATTTTGCTGAACATGTGACATAGTTTTTCTAGTTAAAAGTATCATATTAGAATGAAGCAAAGCCTAAGTGGAGCATTTGATATTAGAATATAGGACACGTGAGATGTGTGTATGTGTGCCAGCGCTGCAGTAGCTCGGTTTCATCCTGCGTTTGACCTCAGGGCTTGTAGATCAGGGGTCTGGCCAAATGAATCCCCCTCCTGCTATCTCTTTCAAGCTAGCCTTGATCCTAATATCTGCCCCCGGCTCACATCCTGACTCGTGCTCCCGCTGCCTCGTTCCTCCCAGCACTTTGACTGACCCTCCTTGACTCTCACCCATGACCGTCTCTTGACCTGTTTTGCTCACGTCGTCTTCATCTCTAAAGAGATTCCTCGTTCGTTTCCCCGACTCCCCTCACTTTCCATGCCACTGAACCCAAACCCACTCCCACTTCCCCCAAATCTCTTTATCCCCTTTTCAGTTTCCACCAACCCCTCCCTACCCTCCTGTCTGAGCCCCCAGGCTCTTCAGGCACAAACAACAGGGTTACCCCAATGAAAGATGACGACGATGGCGGCTAGAGCAAAGTGCCTGCAGGGGATGAAGGCCAAACAATATCATGTCATCCTTCTTTCAAAGTTAACGCTGCCCTTCTTCTCCTGCTATCTGCATTTTTTGGTTTTATCCACTTCCACTATTTTTGTTCTTTAACTCAATGGCATCTTACACAGTTTTTATTTTTACCTTTTCCCCTCATTTTCCCCCAGATTGCAGCAAAATATTAATTTAACACTTTTATTTTTGCTGCTTTTTTTTTAGTCATGTTTATTTTAAGTACATGAATCAGCTGCTAATTAGGGTTGGGCATCAAGTATCAATTGGAACCGGGACTAATGTTTCAATTCTCCCGGAATCATTCGTACTTTTAAATTTCGATGCCTAGTTTTAATACCCAGTCCACCAACTGGAAGCAGAAGCCGCCCAACAACAACAAAAAAAAAACCCAAGTGAACCGTCAAACACCAATTTGAGTTGGGGTTCAGACTCAAATTGTCAAATTAAGTGAAATAATCTGCCAGTGCAGTAAGACAATTGGGCTTGGTAAGACTTGAAATGAGGAAAACATTTCCAGTTTAATAATCAAACACATTATGCTCTTGCTTAGTGTATCATCTCAAAAAATGATACACTAAATGAAAATGAAAATACTCTTTGGCTGGATATAAGTGTACCTCATTTACCTCATTAAAACCATGTAAACATGTGACCCTGCCTCTAAAAAGAATCGAAATTGGGAATCAATGGAAATCGTGGAATCCAAATAAGGAACAGGAATTGTTCAAATTCAAACGATGCCCAACCCTACTGCTAATAATGTTTTAGTAACATATGAAGAGGTTTGAGGATAGCTGAAGCAGGAAGATTTATGATGCATTTTATTTTAGGCTGCATCCAAACGTCTTTACATCATTCTATTTGATTTAAAAGTAGCTGAAGCAGAAATATACACAAAAAACCTCTTGTCTGCAGAAGCTGTGACTAACATCATTTCTAAAAATAATGATACCTGCCTGTTGTTGACCATGTAATCTTCTCTATATTAGATAATAACCTAAAGAAGAAGCCTGTATTGAATTCAGACCTCTCAGGTTGACAGAGACTGATGAGCTGAATAAACCCAGCTGACTTTGCACCAGTGTAATCAAATAATAATGACACAGCAATAACAGCAGAAGTGGGGGAAGTTTGACTGGATCAGGCTTTTAAATGAACACTACTGTAGCTTTAGGCCACAGTTTGGTTACAGTAGCGCTGCAAAGTTCTGCGTATTTGTTCTGATTTCCTTTTAAATAAGTAAAGCTAGTAGAGTGAGGGAGAAGAAGTTGTACACGAGGAGGAAAAAGAGGTGTAGTATTTATTAGCATCACAGTCAGCAACACGGGCTTTTTAGCTAATGAGACGACTTCATTCGCTCATAACTAATTTGATAAAAGTGCCTTTGGTTTTCTGCTGCAACATTTTGTGGACCAATCCCTGAAAGCAGTGTTCAAGGGTTTTCACACTACTTTTTTTTTTTTCAAAGAGCACTTTATATCAGAGGCTTTCACTGATATTAATATCAGAGTAATTCTGGTCAGGGTAAGAGGACCTCCAATACTTGTCAGACAAATGCAGGATTTAGTGCAGAGGAAAGAGAGGAGGTGTGAAAGTGCTCTAAGCTGCTGAAAAAAATGAAGAGATTAAAACTATCAAACATGGAGGAAACCCGAGTTGCTGAGATTTTCACACACTACTGACACTCAAACGACATATTTAGTGCTTTTAAAGTGCAGCTATTTTTCTACTTTTATCAAAAAAGGTTTGATTATATTTTCCATTAAAAATGAAAGAATCGTGAGTTTTAAAGAGTTTTGTGCATACATTCTAAATTGGGTCAGAAACTATTTCTACTAACTGAGGTTAGTCAAAAAGGCCATCTACAACAGGTGAGATATTAATTGTTCCAAATCTGTCCACATAACTTTACTTCAAATGATCTGATTTATCCTTTTAATATAATCAACACAAAATAGTGCAGCAATTCCAAAAATCTACCTTTTGTCTTTTCTCATTTACCTGTGTGTGCGTTGCCTCTGGTTGAGCGACGCCGTACGTCCCGGGCTGTTCTGCTGGCCGTGCTGACTGCCCAGTCGGGCGGGGCTGGTCATGTAGTCGTTGGGCACTGTGGGTGGCTTCACCGGTTCCAGAGTCTTGTAGGGCGTGTTGCGCCTGCAGCGGTCAGGAAAGTTGAAAATAAAAAGTAAATACTAAATAAAATAAAAATAAAAGATTACTTAAATTCAGTGGAAATTCAGCTTTCCAAACTTTCAGGTTATGATGAGTGAAATAGTTTTAAACACTTTCAGCTTACTCAGGAAGGATTAAAAGAGACTAAAACGAAGCTCTTACCCGAGTGTGCCACGCCCTGACATCGGCGGGCTGGGAGGCTTCTGTGTTGGCGGATTGGTCCTCGATAGTGTTCCTGCTCTGACTGCCTGATTGTTTCCATGTTGCTGTGGTTAGGAAAAAAAAAAAGAAATGTTACTTTTTTTACAAACAAATTCCTTCAGCCAAAGTGGATGATGAGTATTTATGTGACTGAAATGAAACATTACAAGCTGCTCAGATGACAACTCCTCAGAAGAATATTTCAGCTGGCATCATTTCAGGATTATTCAATCCCAGCCAGGCTTGTGTTTATCTCAGTAACACCATGTTTGCAGACTCTTCTCTAGTGTGTCATAAACTAATTTAAACTTACAAAAGAAACTATTTATGAAACTATATTTGTTATTTTAGAGTTGTCTGAGCAGCCTATAAGCTTTACCTCAACTACAGAATATTCAGGGAGTACTGGACTACATGAAACTTAAATTACAACATGGACAGGGGGGTCTTCTCTACAAGGACTACAAGTCGGTTAACACGGGAAACGACAACACTGATCACAGGTAAAAGAATCTGATGTGAAGGGGACATGTACAGATGTATTAATAATATATGGGAGCAAAATGGGTCATGTAACAAACTAGACTTACCTTGGCTTTAAGCCACTTAATGTGGGCGAAGAAGAAAAAAGAACAAATAAAAAAGAGAGAAAAAAAATGCACGTCAAAACGAACACGTCTGCAGGGATCAGCTGCAGCTTCAATCCAGAAGAGAAAAATGATACTTTGTAAAATAAAGTAAACATTTAGCAAAACCTTGAAAGGTCAGCAGTTTTAAGCAAGCAGAGGAAAACACTGTAGCTCAATCATAACCTCACCCCAAAAGTCAAACTTCAAAGAAATCTCGAACATAAAGAAGTTGCTTGAATGAAACTAACATCATTAGACTATAAAACAAAAACATTTACCTGCATGTGTCCCAAACATGTCTTAAAACAGAGATCAATATATTTGCTAAACAACTTTATTTATTTATTTTTATTTCATTAAAATATATTACCTGAAACATGTGTGAGCTGTTTTTGAAAAGAACCAGGATGTTGATCTGCACTTTGACAGATACAGAATCAAGTAGCTCATCTATAATGCAGTGGCTTTTGTAGGAAGCATTATAGCACCACAAATTAAGAGAAAGAGACAATGAGACAAACTCAAAGTAATTTAGTAGCATTGTTTGTCTCTTTCAATAAGCCCTTCAACTCATGGAAGAAAGATTTTAGATTTAAATGGCTCTTTGTTGACAAGATTCATTTTAGAATCCAGCCTGCTGAAGCCTTTTTTGTCTCATTTTTCTAATAAATCCTGTTCCATCGAGTCAGTTAGACAATGTTTAATGATAGATTATGGGCAGACAGATTCAGATTATGATTATTATCAGATTCATGAAGCTTTAACATGTTGAGCTCAGATAAATCTACTGAGCTGTGATCAAGCAGAGCTACCAGTGGTTCATCTACAGTACCTAAGGTCACATTAGTCCCTGATGACTCACTTCAATATATTCTTTTTAAAAACTCTACTCTCTCAGCATAAACCTAAAGCTGTGTTATAATATACAGTTATAGCAAATCAACAACTTTCACAGCTGCTGATTCAAAAGATAGGACTTCAGAAAAAGAACAGCAAGTGGCACACCAGCTGGCTTTTGTTGTGAAGCAGGAAATAGTTTTTCAACAGTTCAGCCTGGAAATCATCACATTTAGTCCAAAAACTATCAACCTGTGAACAACAGCCAACACTTCTGGGCCTAAAGGATACCTAGATAAGGGAAATCTGGGCCAAAACTTTCCATTTGGAGCACCAGTTACTGTCCCAGTGCAAGCATAAAAAGGAAGTGCACATTAATCTTTGCCTAGCCATGAGGTAGAAAATATTTGAGTTTAGTTCTTGTTACCACAATGTGAAAAAGCCCAGGCTGCAGATAAAATTATTAAATACGTGTCTTATATTAGTGCGCATCGCATTACCTCATATAGTACACAACTGGTAGTGAAAAATAAAATAAACACTGTATTGTACAAGTACAACAAGTTCGCCATAAGATCATGGCAGTTTTATATAGTGTAGTATGAGATTGTGGTATTGTGTGATATTCTACTAACAGCTCTTCTATGGACTTCACCATTGTTGACCTATTTTCATACGCTTCTGTGTTTCCATAGGTAAAAAGAAAACTTTACTAATTGTTCTTATTGATTCTGAAAAACACAATTTCACTGACTACTGATGACGTGTGTTAAGATTATTATACTCTCTCGTCTTACACAGATCCCCCCACCCCAATTTATATCTAAATCTGATCCAACAAAAGCCTTTTTAATATTGCATGCAACCACTGCATGCTTTTGTCTTTTTATTTTGTGTGTTTAACAATACTCACTTTGTGTAAAACAAAGCTAACATTTAGGCCAGCGTGAACCCTCAGGCAGATGTTGTGAGTTTAACAGTAAACTGCAGCCAATAAACATGAGTTAAACCCTTATTATACTATTGATTCTGATTGGTAAGCAAACCATATCTGCAGTGACTGCCTACAAGCCAAGCCTCTGGCTGCTCAGATACTACATGAATTAAGATGGAGTATTGACATAAAGTATGGATTGGCTCTTTGCACTGTGACATGAACATATTAGAAAAGTTTAGTGATGAAGACTGTGGCAGAAATGTGTGGGTGTTTATGTTTCCCGCATTCACAGAATAATGCAGCATATATAAACCATTAAACACAAGAAAATCTTAAGAGATTTGGCTCAGTGTAAAACACAATGCTCCTAAAATAAACACACCAAACAGTTTTATGGCAGCTGTAAAGCACAACATTTTTACTGATTTAATTTCTGTTTTCTAGACTGTGGAGTCAAATGTAACCCAGTGAAATTTGTATCATCATCGCATTAAATTGAATGCAGTAAAACAAATGTATTTATATTAATTTATACTTTATGGGTACTTGAACGGGGGTTTAATGGAGGAGTTATAAACAAATAATATCCTATATGTTGTAAATAGTTCCTTAAATGGCTTCACTGATTGGATTAAGAAGCTAATGGTTAAAGAGTGTGGGACAAAAATCAAAGTGGATCGCTGTGATTTTAAAACAACTTCTTAGAAGTTCATGCAAACATCACTATATATCCATTTGGTATTACATGATAATTTATACATATCTATAAAGTTATGTGCTAGTGCAAAAAATAGGAGCTAGCTGCAGTACTTACTGTGCAACATGAGGCACTACTTATAGGAATATTAAGCTTCTGCTGGAATAATCATGTAATATGAAATTAATATAAAAATCTGTAAAATAGAGTTTGCATGATTTACTATGATATATCTGAGATTGGAGTTGTTATAAGATGGTCTCAGACCTGCTCAGTTGTTAACAATGACACAATTGTAATGTCGTTAGCTCATTAATCAGGTTTATTTCTTCAAATTGAGGTTGTCCAAAAAGTGATCTACAACAGGTTAAATGTGGTATTAATGTTTAAACAGAACCTCTACTTAAAAAACTAGTTCATAGCTTTTAAAGTAACAGTTTACTACTAAATATTGTTTTAAAATGTTTGAACAATAATCTAAAGACCTAAAAATATCAATAATGGTCTCCTAAAAGGTTTAATTTTGGCAGAGGTAATCGGTCAAAAAGAATTGAGTGAAAGACAGTCAGTCAGTCTTTGCATGAGATGTGCCAAATTACCCCCAAACAGTCACTGTGCAAACATCTTAAACAGAGATGAAGAACTTTCAAATGGCCTTGCAGCCTTGCATTTGTTTTTTACTTCCACACTATTCTTTAACTAGATTTGTCTTTCAACGCTCACAAGGTTTCTTACTGTACTGATGCTTGAACAACACTTCTTTTTTAGAAAACGCTTGCTAAATGACTAAACATTCACTTACAATTAGCATGATAAGTGCAAAAATAAGTTTAAGGTGAGAAGAATGTGACATTCTTCCTTCTTCCTCATTCACACCTTAACTTCTTTAAATCTCTGTATTGACTAAGGTGTTAGAGCCAAAACTCAAATAACCTGATTAAGGATTACAACTAGAAGTTTGAGTTTCTTTTTTTACACACGGTCTGTTATTTCCCTGAACAGGACTAAAAAAAAGTATTTATTTCTTTATGGGAAACTACATGCTATTTCCTAACCAGTACGTCATTGAATTTCAAATGCTTTTAAGTTGTGTTATTACTGGAGAACAGAAAATAGCAGGTTCATTTGCTTTTACAAGAAATGGCTACATTTTAAAACTGTCATATTCCCATTTGTGAGATTAGCTGAACACAAATTAAAAAATAAACATCTCATTAAACACTGTGAAGTAATTTTGTTAGCTGAGAGAGAATCAATGACTTTTATATTGACTTATCAATTCCTGTAACAATATATGAGATGGTAATGTTGGGCTGCTAATCCAATCAGTCTGATAGCTGCAATTGATTGTCTGATTGATGGAGCAGACGACACTCAAGAGGGAAACTAAACGTAGCATAAAATGCCTGTAAGCATCAGGAAATTATGTCACTGTCAGAACAATCTCATGACTCTGAGAGGAAGCCCTAATGGCAGAGATGATTATCAAATCAAGAAGCTTCTTCTCCACCTATTAGATTGAACTGTGTTATCCAAATAACAGAAACAAGATTATGAAGACTTAAAAGCTTTTTAAAATGTCTCAAAAAAGATGGTCTCTGCTATTTCACAAAGCTCCAAGAATAGAAATGATTTTTTTTCTCAAAAGCTACATGATGTAATCATTTCCTAGTTTTTCTCTCTCTCCCCCCAAATGGTTTCCACCATCTCCCACTCAAAAACTTTCCTGTAGGGTCAGAAAGGGGTACTATCTGAAGATGAAAGAGAAAACACAAGAGACACAAGTGTGAGCAAGAAAAAGAGTCCGTGTGCGAAAAGAGAAAGAGAGAGACAGGAACACCTCTGGCAAGAAAACAACAAAGGGGGTGGGAGGAAAATTAGACCACGAAAGTTGAAGAAAAAAAAAATACAGAGGCAGACCTAAATAAAAAGGACTGAGTGTTGAGAAATCCTTTCTAAAGCAGAATCCCAGATAATCAAGTCAGGAAAAACAAAATAAGGGCTCACCTTAACACCATGACCGACATCATCCAGCACATTGTAGTCAATGGGTTTCCTGATGTATCTGACTGGCCGCTCCATGTTGGCTGGTGCTATGATCTTATGAGTCCTTGATGTGTTTTTATTAGTAGTCAGGATCCCAATCTCCCGCCTGGCTACCTTCTCTTTATGGATGTCCACCGTCTGTAACACAGCAATGACAGAACTGCGTGTTCAATAAATTAGAAGTTAGAATAAGTTTGCAGAAAAACAGTTCATTCTCTTCTAAAATATTTTATTACAAAATCTGACTCCATTAAAAGGTCCACAGCAACCAGCAGCAGTTCTGTGAATAAAAAGGCCTTCCTCGCTGTAATATAAACAAAGTTTGGTTTACAGGGCAATGTAATCAATGTCATAATGAAAAAAAGAAAATAAATAAATCACAGATGTTTGGACCTCCATGACTCAGTGAAGTCATCATAGGGCAAATTAAGACTGTGTAATTAAATCAAACAGTTATGCTTTTCATCACTGGATTCTTAATCATTTTACAGCAACCAATAATAAATATGAATGAGGGTCAAACTAAAACCTCCTCAGAATAATGACTAAAACTTGTGTATCGGAATATTTCTGAACTCAAAAACCGTTGCGTTGAGCACCAGTTTTGTGGCTCAAAGTGTAGAAAAAAAAGCTACTGCTCAAGTCATTTTAAATGAAAAAATTGAAAAAACTCAAATTAATTAAAAACTGATAAGAAAAAAATGTAAATAATTCACAAGAATGAAGTTGCATAATTTCTATTTTCTAACTAACATCTCTGTAATTTTCTTTTGTAATGAATAAATGCATTATTTATGCTTGTGGAGACAAAGATTGTTTTTCCTACAAAAATTGCACCATATTTTGTTTAACTGCCTCCTCTATAAAAGTGAGTTAGTTACATCATCTTTAAAATGAAATGACAGAATACTACTAATTTCCTAATTATTCATATTAGTTTTTTTCATTAACACCTGCAGCATTCCTTTCGCACCACAGTGATCTGGACTTAAAATGAACTCGGTGGACTCACATCAGCATAACAGTTGGTTTAGATGACTCATATGATTCACAATTATCATATTAAGTCCTACTTTCTAACTGTGAGCTGACATTACCTTCTAAGTTTGAAGAATGACACAAAACAGATTATTGACCCAATTGTTAGAGTAGAAACAAAAACACTTAATGGAAAAAACACACAATCAAAGGGGTAAATTAATATTTCATAACAGCCAAAGTTGCTCAAACATAATTGCTCCCACAGAGAATTCTAATAAAAGTAGAAACATTGGTTTTGTTTCCATGCATCTGCTTAAATTAAGAGATGACTGAAGTTATTTTCTCTCACCTAGCTAGGCTGCCAGAAACCAAGACAGGCTTAATATAGATTTTAAAAAAAATCTGCAAGTTTCTGTAATGAATGGAGGGGGAAAAGCTATTCTACAAACTGCTTATTTAGGAGTACAGGAGTCCCAGAAAGGCAATAACACCACACGAAGCGCTGAGATCATTTCTAAATTCATCACACTTTATGACTGTGGGAAAACAACTGAGGCAAAACTGAATCATTTCACGTGGCTTTCATTATCAGAAAAAGTGAGAGGGTTCAGTGATTTATTGATCAAATTATTCCAATGAGTCATCTCTCCTCAGTTATTAAAACTTTCACATTCCTCCGAACATGGATTGAAGATGAGAAGAACTAGTTATTTTTCATTCAGGTTTACTAATCAGTCCAAAACTAAAAATATATTGAAGCCCCTGATACATGGCTATTTTAAACACAAAGGTTCTAGATGACAATTATCTGCTTTTAAACTCCGATAAAGGGATTTTTTTCTTTTAACCAGAGCCTCTCATGTTACTCTTGATGAGATTACTTGTCCTCCAGCCCAACTGTGAGGACCAACACATGCAACATGAATTTGCACAATAAAAAACAAACTTGACTTGTTTCCTTCCAGCAATATTTCCAAAACTAGAAACCATCAATCTCAGAACTACAAAAAAAAAAAATGTAATTTAAAAATGGACTCATATATAATTTATCTAAATATCCACACAAAAAATACCAAAAAGGTTCTAGTTGATGCAAAAATAAATGTGAGAATTTCTTAAAGCATGTGTTCATCAGATGTGACTGGTTTTAGGCAGTATTTTATTTAGGTGAAAACATTTCAATAAGGTTTGATCTTTGTTTTGGTTTAGTATTATAGATATGGTTATATGTCCTGACATTGTGATGCATTTGTGAGGCTAAGCCAACAGACTGTACAGAAAACATGGGACATTACGCAACAAGCTAACATGGGGAAGCAAGTATTTCCAGTCAAAACTATAAAAAGCTCCACATTTGACCACTTGACAGAAACCCTTCCTAAAAACAGAAATGTTGCAGTAATATTGCCCTTAAAGTGGAAAACCATCTAGTCTTGGTTGAAACTACTCCACAATTAGAGAACAGTGTAAGAACCAACTCCGCTGCAGCTGGCGAAAAATGGGAAGTGAGAAGGCAACATTGTGCCAGTTCATCTCCTTTCTGCAAGAAGCTGTAATGGTGCAGGGTCGTTACTCAACCAATGAAACTCAACCTGAAACAGCTTTTTAAACCAACTTCCTTACTTGTGAAAAAGTGCTCCCCGTTGAGATCACATTGTAATCCACTGACCAGTTTCCAAATAAAGTTAAAATGATCTGACATAAACATGAAGGCCATGGCAGTGGGGTTTGACCTTTTTGAACCGAGCCAGTGGGGAACTTTAATCTGAGCATAGCTGCTTAGAAGCATAGCTCTTCACTTGCCTGAGTGCACTTCTCTTGGCTTTTCAACTGGCACTATAAAAGTGTTTACTTGATCTCAGTCTTGTTGGGTGGGAAAAAAAACTGTACTCTCTGAAAGGCAGATGATTCACATGTGCTCTCAACCAAAGTCGCTCCCGTTTGAAGGCAAATGATTTCCCAAAACATTCTGACTTTGGTGTTTGACTTACCCATCAAATACAGGCTTTTAAGATTTAAAGTAACTTCTGGCTTTTTCTCTTCTTTGAAAAGCTTTTTTACTTATGACTTCTTTTATCTGCAACTTTTTTTATTATCTCTTTATCCTGGTAAGTCTTATCCAGATCTTTTCACAAGAAGAATCATTCATTTTAAACTACAGCCAACATCTTCATCCACATGTTTGGAGTAAGAAAGAGAAGAAGATAAAAAAAAAGGCCAGTCAAGATCTTTTCTGAGTTGGAGACTTTCCCGCTTGGTAGTGAGTCAGTACTCTCTGGCTGCCAAACTCAGACACAGTTGTTTTGTTGTCAGGAGTAACAAGCACCTAAATATTTGAGATTTATTTATTTCCTTTTAAGACAAACCATTTCCAAATGTGACTTTATGTTTAAGCCTCAACAACCAGGAATTAAAAAAAGTGTTTGACTCCAACAATAAAATAACCGTCATTTTAACCAATCCGACTCGTCTGAAACTGGTTTAAAAGGAATACAAAAAAATGACAGCACGCTCAATCATTCAAGACAAGTTTCTAGCTTGTTTTGTTTGAATTTACTTGTCTTCCCACACATATGGAGATTACCCAATTTTTATGACTGGTTCAAGCCATGACTTTGTTAAGAGCAGGAGAACAACTTAAAAAAGGGGCTAGTGGCTTAATGTTATTATTTGATGCCTTTAATGACAGTGTTAGTAGGATGCATTAGAGTATTAGGTTGTAATATACTTATATAAAATAATTTAGGTGAGAAAATATACTTCTAAATTTTTGTCATTTTTTTACTTTTATATCCTTAACATAATTAATAAAATTAGCAAAGAAATCGAGAAAATTTAAGCAGCTCATGAGTTGATATCGCATTCCAAATAAATAGCGTTTCATATTTATACAGTCAAATCAAATCAAATAAGCTTTTGTCTTAGTGTGTCTCAAGTGCATTTCAGTAAAAACTTGATTTAACTGAAACATATAGCAATTTTCACCTACTTAAACAATGATGCTTTTTTTAACCCATTTCTAGGAAATATAATGAGTTATTCAGGCCACGGCAGACAGTAAGGAGAGGAGAGAGAGGTTGGAAGATTTGAGATTCAAGACACAATCTCTACCACTTGCATTTCTTTGACACAGAACTGTGACTCTGGGTTTCTAAGAAGGAATAAAAAACAATCTTTTCAAGACTTTTTTTGGATGGCTGAAGGATTATTTTCTCTGCAGCTTTGCAAAAACAGACAAAAAGACTCAAAACGAGAATAGCAGGAAAAGCAAGGTTTAACTGTGTGCTTAAAACACAACTGGAAAACTATACTGCACTAGACAAACACACCCTACATACCAAAATGTCAGTGACTCGTCAGAGGAGATAAAATGGTTAATGACAGAGTTGGAGAGCAAGATGATTATAAATTTTACAGAAAATGTTCCAGCAATCCAGCAGCAAGGAATCTTCTGTGAGTGACACTGACACAACTACAAAGAAGACTGGTTTGTCAGCCAAAAACACAAGGACATGAACTCTCCTACTGCTGCAAAATATATATCAGAGCTTCATGTAAAAATAAAGTAATGGAGGGCGTTTCTGAGTATGAGTAAAGATGAGCTGGTTTGGCAACCAGGAATTGAGTATTGTAATTGTGTCATACAATTAGGAGGAGAGAATTGTTTTAAAACATCGACTAAACATTTCTGAAACTCACACTGAGGCTTAATGTGAACTGAGGAGATGTGCCAACAGCTGAAGTCATTCTGATGGAAACATCCTAATTATGCAGAAAATCATGACCAAGAACAAATGGTCTTTTATAATTTATACTATTAATAATACTGCTAAACAAATAGCAATAGCAGCTAGCATTTCCAGTGTAGCATCAGGATTTTTTCTGTTGAAATATAATATTTCTGGAACAATGTAAATCTGTAGGCAATGTAAAAGTTTATAAAAAATTATGATAGCATGAATGAACCACTAAAAAGGTACCCACTTAAATTCTCAAAAATATGTTTTGGGTGTATTAAAACAAAGAGAAAAGAGTAATATGTATATATTAAAGAACTGCTTAGCTGTTTATTCTTTCATTCTTGGTAAGCAATATAAAAACAGGAAAAAAAACTGAATATAGAGCCATATTAAAAATAAAACTGACAGTTACTCAATTGATTTGTCCATCAAAATGAGATGTGAAAATGTTATCTTTTTAGAGAAAATTAAAAGATAAAATGACACAGTAGCCACACATTTTAATGAATTTCAACAGCCTAAAAAACAGCAACACTATACAGTCATATTGGACAAAATAAAATAAACATTCAGGAACATCATTTCCCAGAGAAATGCTTATTTTCATCTTTCCTACTATCTCGTGTCCTTTTAGACTAATCTAATTATTGTGGAACAAACCCCAAGGAGAAATCATCCTCCAGCCCACTGTCTTCTACTGGAGTCAGTAAAACTTCAGTTCTTTGCCTCTGGGCTACTGGAACGTTGCTGTCCTCCGATTCTCACGACATTCAGCCTCATCTATAAGAGCTGTGCTCTCCGAGACTCCCAAATTCTGCACTAAGCCAAAACGGCTGCTGAAGTAGAGCAGATGCCTGTTTGTTTCTGAATCTCAGCGTGACTGTAGCCAGAACATCTGAAGTTCATCATCTGAGGAGTCAAACGGTTGTTTAAAGCTTTTGTTTTTCAGAGCAACACATAGCGTGTTGGAAACACTAACAAAAGGTCAAGTAACCCACTGGGAGCTCTCAATATGGCATCCCCCAAAATCTGGATTCCTTTAGTAAAACCAACAATCTATAAATTAATCAGAAGTGGAAGTTGTTAAGATCAGACTTGTGTGAAACCTTTGGAGAGAGAATCTGCACCACTTGCACAGCAGGAATGAAACAAATTAAGAGTCAGGACAGCATGCCAAGGTCAGAGCTCTGCTTGCTAACACAGCACATATCACAACACCTTGGCTGACTTTTACCAGTAACACTTTGGGCTGTGGCCAAATCAGGCTTTTGCATGAGCCCTGAAAGTTTGCTTACAAGCTTAGACTAAAGAATGCTACATACTTTGCAAAATGTGTCAAAATTTGTTCTCATTGTTGCAGTTGCTTGAGGATGAGGAGTATGATGTCTTTTTGTATTGCTTAACCCAAATTGCAACCGGGCTGTTGCTGTGTTGTTGACGTTTGTGCCTGATGTGTGCTGCAGTGGTAGGATGCTGGGAAGGAGTTCTTGCTACAGTTTCACTTACGGGTATAAAATATCCATGCAAAGAAAGCCTCAAAACTATGTAAGCATGAGCAAGAACTGATGTCTTACTTCTCGTGAATGTAGCAACCGTAAGCCTCTATCGCTATTAGACTTACAGCCAGACAACAAAGGAATGAAACACCCCAATCCAGATCCCAGCAAGTCAAGTGTGAGGAAATAGGTGTTTAAAATAAATCAAGCACAGCATCTAACAACCCCTTGCTTTAGTATTTCAAAGGGAGGAGGTGAAGAACAGGGGTGTAATGTTTAGACGTGGCTGCAGGGGGTTGTTACATGGGAAAGAATGCACTCCTGATGATGGCAACGATGATCAACCGCAACTGGAAGGTAATGGAGGAGGAAGTGCATGAGAGGAAGCAAATAATGAGCTAAGGAGCAGTAATTCACTGAATAACCTCAGCCACCAGTCATTTCACACCAAAACTCACCCCCATTTAAACTTTACTAGACTGATGAAAAGTGTGAGTGTGCTAAACTGTGTTTGTGCAGTGAATGTGAAAAATGTCAGCACAGAGGAAAGAGAAAACAGTGGATGCAACTGCAAATTCATTCCTACTGTCTGTAAATTCTCTCACAATATTTTAATGCAGGTGCTTCTCTTGGTGGGAAAACTGAAAGAAAAACAGGCAGTTCTCATAACAATATCAAGGCCATCCTTAAACTTTGTTACCATTGTCTGATGCAGTTTATCTTTGTTTGGACCTACTCTAGTTGATTTCAAATCCTATCACAACGCTGACTAAAAAATAATAGGAAATATGCAATATTTTCTGTAAGTTGCCAGGATCAAATTTGGAGAAGTAATTTGTTTATTTTCAGGCTCAAGAATTTAGTTTTGAGCCTTTTTGCAGCTATAAAATGTACAAATTTTTCATTTAGCCAAAACCATATGTAACAGCTCAACTTAAACTGTTGAATAGCATTTACTATAAAATTTTGGTTTATGGCAAAATAAAGTTTTTTAGATAGTACTTTTTTCTCTTTAAAGTAATTTTAAACCAAAAATATTTGATTTATGGTTGACAAATTAGACAACAATTTTACATTCTTTATTAATTAAATAAAACAATAAAAATAACAAAAACAAAAATAAGTTGGTCCTCTGAACGGGTTCATCTTTAATAAACTGTTTCGTCTCTTCTCCAAGAGACTTCTTCAGTCTGAAAAGTTTCAGGTGAGCTCAGCCTTATAAGCACTGCCTCCACATGGTGGACAAACAGGTTGGTCACATGTAAAAGAGGACCATCAGCTAACAATAGGTTGTTAGTGCCTTGATTGGCTCTATTGTTCATAGAGGGTCATCACCTGACTATCGTTGGGGCCCTGATTCACACATGTTGCTGACAGGCGGCAGGCACGAAGGCCTCCACCCCTGTTTGATGATGGACGGTTTGTCTTCACAAAAATGGCTTCCTTTACTCCTCTCTCAAACCAACGTGCCTGTCTATCAAGAATGAGAATATCTTCATCCCTGAAAGAGTGACCGCTGGCCTGTAGTTTAGTTTAAACTAGGGATGCACGATAGTTATCGGCCCGATAGTTATCGGCCCGATATCAGGAAATTATGACGTCATACTTATCG
>JARVGW010000323.1:6341603-6357169 GCA_031762495.1 Anablepsoides rubrolineatus
TCGGTTATCGGCCATTAAAAGGAGAAAGTTATCGGTTATCGGTATCGGTTCTTAAAATAAGTTATCGTGCATCCCTAGTTTAAACTATAGAGTCCTGGCCTGATGATGTTGCTTGTCTGTACTGGCTCATTCTTTGAACAGTGGCTGGTTTGAGCATACCTACACTACACCAGACACTATTTTTGTATTAAAAATAAATAGCTACGGTATAATCTACAAGGCACAAGAAGTCAGTCATAACAAAATTGTTTTGTGGGTAGCCCTATCTGTAGAACCTCTGAGTGGCTTTAAATGAAGGCTTAACCTCTATAACCAGTTCTCACAATATTGTGAGAGGTGAGACAAAATGTTTCAATAAAGAAGAACCCGTCCAAAGGACATACTTATTTTTCTTTTTGATTTTTCTACTGAGATGCATCAGAACAATAAAAATAACCACTATATCAAGTTAAATTAAAGACAGCTTTACAGGATTTTTTTAAAGAAAGATTTTCCCACTTATCAAAAAATCCCAACACTTTAGCTAATCTTGCCAACACAAAGTGTAATTTTTAATGAGTAAAATACCAGTGCCCTGAGACAAAAGAGCTCATAAAATGATCCAGTAACAAAGACTTTACTTTCAAAAAACAATGGACGAAAGGCGTGTTCAGTATCTTGCACTCAGGAAGTAGGAGAAACCAAATAAGAGGAGGCAGACCAAAATACACACCAAGCAGAGGAATCTGTAGGAAACACAAGGAGCAGACACACATACTCTCACAAAAAAGCTATAATGCTCCACATCCTGTTTGGGTAAGTGCCATTCTTCCTCGAGAGGAGGTCAAAAAGTCGCCTCTGCAGCAAACAGACGCAGCTTTAACGAGCAGCTTGAATGCATGTGTTTTCATCATTGCACTGCAGAGACAACATGCAACTGTACATCCTGTGAATGCAAAGCAAATTGACAACTAACTGAAACCGGTCGAGCTCATACAGGCAAAATAAATCAAACTGTTCCGCAACAATCACAACTGATCCCATAAGAACATTGTGCAACTGTGAATCTCCTGGCTGTGGGAACAAACTGGTGGTGTTCATATCAGTGTGTGTGTCAGCCATTTTCAGCATCCAGCCTGTTGTCGAGCTGCTTCATCACTCTGGTCACTGGGTTCAGTATGATCATGAGCCAGATCTAAATTCAATTGATTTACATCACTGCTGCAGCGGTGCTGGTCAAAGACACGATGAGATATCTGATTTATTGTTGACAAAGTCATTAATAAATTTATCAGTTGTGTGTGGTTTGATTTTACTCAATTTGTCAAATATAAATTAACAAAAAATTTAATTTTGTGGTATATTGCTGGTCTAAATATAAAAAACAAACATTTTGATTAATCAAACTTATTGAGTAAAAAAAGCTCCTGCCAAAACAGCTGCCAACATTTAATTTTGTCGAGTTGCAGAGAAGCCAGTTAAACCAGTGTTTTTCAACCCTGCTCCTCAAGGCACACCGTCCTGCCTGTTTTAGAAGTTTCCCTGCTTTAACACACCTGATTCAGATGATTGTAGTTTAACAAAATCCTGTTAATCAGTTATCAATTGAAAACAGCTGTGCTGAAGCAGGGAAACATCTAAAAACATGCAGGACGGTGTGCCTTGAGGACCAGGGTTGAAAAACACTGAGTTAAACTATCAATATCGGCTTTAACAAGGACTGGATTCAGTGTGCGTTTTATATAATTTTTAAAAATCCAGTTTTATTTGTCATTTAAAGATTTGCACTCTGAGACCAAGTCAAAGCGACTGAGTCAGTTTTTTCCTTCACTGACCAGCTGTCATGAATCAATGTTCAACCAGACAGTTTATTCCAATTTAAGGGGAATTTCCTCAAATGTGTCATGACCACATGCAAAGAGAACATAAAGATAGCTTTACTTACAAGTTTGTGTTTGAGGGTGTAAATGTATCACTAGCTACTTAAAAGTTCCAGGTTTCAGTTGTTCTCCAACTTGCCATTAATGTCTTTATCTATGTTGTAATTTCTAGAAAAAGCAAACCTACACCTAAAAGACACTATTATTGTATTAAAAACAAATAGCTACGGTATATTTTACAAGGCACAAGAAGTCAATCATAGCAGAAATGTTTTGTGGGTAGCCCTATCTGTATAACCTAGTGGCTTTATGAAGGCGTAGCCTCGATAACAATTACTCACTTCTGTTACTTGATTTCCTTTTTTTTTTCTGTTACTTGATTTCCAATTTTCCTTTATATTTTGATCAATTAACACTTCCCAGGCCAATGACAAGTTAAAACCTTTATTTTTTTGTAGTCAACAATTACTGGCTGACAGCATGTGTATAGGCGGCAGTATACTGCATGAGAAGCCGAACAGTCGATGTGCAGACACGTGGTATTTCGGCGTTTGTTTTCGCACATACATTTCATAGTCCCTGAGACATCTCGCACCAAGCTCCTGGGGAAACGCCTCCCGCTGCAGCATACGGCACTACAGGGGGGGTCCTCCCGCTGAAGTCCACAATGCGGAAAAAAACGTCAGAGACTCATCACTCAACGTTTATCCACAAACTGGTCCCAGAATAAGCAACGTTTTTATCAGACATATTCCACCGTGAAAAAACATCTGTTTTATCCCCTTTTATGTGTTTTTGGCCGTTTGACTCTCTTTATAAATCGGTGCTTCCTGGTAACAGTCGGCTCTGGACATGAGTTTTTTTTTCTTAAAGACACAGAGGCCAATTTCAAGGTGTATAGAATGGAAACAGTGGAGAAGATAAAAATATTATAAGAATTAAACATATAAACAGCATTTTAATAACAACTTAAGGTGACATAGATACTTTAATATGGTATAGAATTTAAATATATGCCTGAGAAACACATAATATTGGCCCTTTAAGCAAGCGCTTGAAGTAAAATGCAGCGTCTGAGCACTTTCAGCACAAACAAACACTCCCACAAACTTCTGACCAATCACACAATAAAGTTCTTGTGTTCTTATGTGGAGGGGGGTAAAAAAGTTTGGCCCGCTTAATTTGGTGCAACCTTAATTAGGTGATAGGGATTACCGTAAAAGGGAAAACCATTGCTCATACACAAACACCCACTCTTCACCATGTCTTCCCTCACTGAGGGTATCACGGAGAGTCCTCTGTGTGGGGCATTTTCTTTCACTGAACCGACAAAGAGTTCCCTGTTCACAGCCTCTTTGCAGCCACTTCACACTCAGCACAAGGTGGAAGCTACTTTTTTCACCCTCCAGCGCTTCCGGCTCAATGCTACAGAGGCTCATGACAACAGAAGAAGGTGATAACTAAACTAAAAACCTAACAGGAAACACAAAAAAGTTAATACATTTGCAGAACAACAAACAGGAGCAGTGGTGAAAAAAAAAGTAACACCTTGCAACACAGATTAAGTTAGCTGGCTGATACAGAAGAGACGCTTTTGAAGATGCTGATATTGGTCAACATTTTTTATACCACTAAATATACATAGTCAACGAGGCAGGAAATTCTGATTTATCACACAAGACAGAACGCGCCTTGATTGCCAATTTTTCACAACTTCTTTGAATGAGGGTGACCCAGTGAAAATTAAGATACAAGAAAACAGCTTGAAACAAGAATCCAAATGAATAACAAGAATGTGGTGAATTTGCAAAACTCTTAAAGCTTTAGTATTATTTGTCATGACTCATTAGATAAATTGCTTCATGATTTTCTGGCTACCTTATTTTAATGCAGATATCATTACATGTGAACTGAATATGGTAAAATCCACTAACCAAAGTCTGTCTTACTTTCTAGCATAAAGAAGACAAGAGAAGATATATTCAAGTTGTAGCGCTCTCATCAGCAAGCAGACACACCCTGACCAGAGTTGGGAGACCAAATAAGAGGCCCAGGCCTTACCACAAGCATCTCTGGCTTTATTGATGGATGGATACATATTTAAAGCAAGAAGAATGAGAAGATTAAAAAGAAGGAATAAGAAGGTTTTGTTAACGCAAGATCAGTGAGTCACTGAGTTCTGCAGTCTTTATTTATACTAAAAAAAAATTGAGCTTTTTCAATGGCACTTAAAGTAAATTGGTTTCTCTTCTGATAAAAGAAGCCCTAAGAGCTGCAGACTCTCAATCATCCAATATGTACAATGCAACGCTGGGCTTAAAAGACTAATAATCCCATATCCATGAGCAGTAAAGAGAAACATAGTGATCCACCTCTGAACAAGATTGGGTGATGTAACACCTCCACAATGTGCTTCCATTGAGACAACATATTGAGACTTGTGCTCAACCTCAAAAAAGAAAAAAGGAAAGCCAACTAGGCAGTAATAAGGATCTTAAGCATAAAAACCTTGGTAATTTTAATGTTTTGTAGCAGGAAAAACAGCTAAATCATCTAGAAATTTTGAGTTTTTATTTTTTAAACTTTACCATTTTTAATTTATTGAAGCAAAAATAAGATGTTTTAAAGAAAAATAACTAGCTTAAAGTGACACTATTGGTTCCTCTTGGATATTTCAGTAGAACTCTAAAAAATACACAGGAATGAGCTTAAATATACCAAAGAACACAAAGAATTCCCCATGCTTGTTAACCAGACAATGACAAAAATCAAAGAATGTAAAGTAAACAGAGTTTATTGTTTGGTTTTCTTTGCTAAGCAAAAGTGTATCTAGCTGTCTTTCACATAGTTTTCTAAAGTAGTCCAAGGGGTTGTCTGAGAAGCCATAAGACAATGGCATCCTGATGCCCTTGCTCTTGGCTAGATGCTGTTTGACAGAATATTGCCTGAAAATCTTGACAGGATTTTTTTTCATGCCTTCTTTGACTGTCATCACTCATCCTTTATTTCTTCTGCCCTATGTCTGATAGTAAATGTACTCTTTCCATATCTAAAACCCACCAGCCTTTCAAGTCCCATTTTTGACTATATTCTGACCTTGACAATCTGACTATCTCAGCCAAACACTGCAGGATAAAAAGAAAGATGAAAGCACACAAACAACTCCTTCTAACTAATCCTCATATCAAACAACTGTTTTATGGGACTGGATTCATTTGTGTCCAAAATTTGGACAAAGAGTCAGTTTTGAAAAATTTAAATCTGTAATATAAATGTCTGGAGCATTTTAATTGATTTATCTGAGAGGCTGGATTCACCTACACAGAGTGTATGCCTCATGTTACACAGAGCTGGCAAATACGGCCAAAGTCATTTTTCCCAGTGCATGCTCATATCCTAATGACAAACCAATCTTGACATGTCAAGGACAAAATTAAATTGGAAACAAAAAAGATGACCAAGTATTGCAAAACAACTAATTGTGGTGAATGCAACTCTTTCATGTGTCATTCAGCCAGAACTTCAAAAAGACCAATAAGCCAATAAAAGGAACTATGCATACTTCAGAGAGCCACGTAGTGTGATATAAAACTGCAGGGTCTGTGCAAGAAGTGAGAGGAGAAGTAGGAGTTGTGGGATGCTATTCTGTACAGCTGTTTTGGCCTGCGGTATGTGTGCATCTGTGTGTAATTCTGACCTGAGAGATGTGGTTGATGGAGGACTCCATGCGCCGCAGCTGCGAGGCCTGGATGTCCAGCAGCTGCAGCACATTATTGGCTAAGGCATTGATCTGGTAGGCCACGCTGGCCAGGGACTGAGTGGTGTAGGCTTTGGTCTCCTCCAGCGCTTTCCTCTTGTCCTGGGCCTGCATACAAAAGATAAAGAAAAAAACTTTGTAAGACAACATGTTTAAAAATTTTGAGAAGTTGACTCCAATTACTCCTGATATTACAAGACAGTTTGTGGTGTGTATTTATGTCAGTTTTGTGGTTGCTTTAGGCCACCCAATCAGACAAGGCATCCAGCTGTCTCACTGACTCTCATTCCACAGATACCACACTCCCTGTGAAGGAGCTTAGATGATGGAAATAATCCTTCAACCACCACAGTGAAGCCTAAAATAAATACCTAACAAAATCAGTTCAGGATGACTTGATTTGTCTTTTTATTTTTTTAAAAGTGGTAGCAACAAATCAAAGTTAAAGACTAAATTGCACAGCCAAACTGTACATAACTTCTGTTCAAATTCAAATTCAAAAATACTTTATTTATCCCAGAGGGAAATCAGGTTAGACATTAGGAAAGCAAGACTCTGTGACACTTAAATGCAGATTGTTTATAAAATAACAACAAAAAAAAAAAACTTCTGTTTATAACTACATGTTTTATCAGATCTGCCAGCATGGAATTTGAGGTAGTTTTAGAAAAAATGTAAAGGTTCCAAATGTTGCCTTATGAACACACTTGAATTTGCAACAAAAAACATGTTGTTCATTATAGTTCTTAGAAAAAAAAAAGAATAATTCAATAGAGAGAAACAGAAAGTGGGATTAACCTAGAAAACTGCAATCAGTGCATTTTTTTAAAAGAAATTTCAAGCCTGAAGGCAATAGACATTTAATGTTAATGTGCAAGGTTTATTAATTAAAAATGTCAAATGAAAATACAGAAATGGTTTACAAAATAAAATTCTCTGTTTGATTAGGCTGGCAATACAACGGCAACAATTCAGTTTAAGACAACCTAAATACAACCTGCCACTTACTGGATTATTATATTCAAAACCCATGCTTTTTTTAAACCTTGTTGACATCCATGATTGCCTGTCACACATAAAAACATGTAAATGAAATGACAACATTCTGATTGTAGAAACATAATTGGATCAATACTGATGATAATCCTGAGACTGCCCTCAGAGGACTGAAGCTGAAATTTGCGACTTATGATCTTTGTGTACTCTGTCCTCTGCTACTCCCTCATAAAATCAATTCCAGAAAGCTCTGCATGGAGGTCCAACACAGGCCTTAGATATCGGGCTGTTGTAGCAGGAGGTGGGTGGAGCCAGAAGTAGCTGAAGAACTGATTACTGGTGATAATTGTAAGAGAGCAAAACAGTAAAAAAGGAAACCTTGGCCTTGAGAAGTTGGACAGAATAAAAACTAAAAAGTTAAAAGCACACAACCAGATGCGTAAACGTCACCACTTGACGAGATGATGCTAATCCAGAATCAATCTGAACGTCCAAAAGATCTGCTTTGCTGGCTGACCTCATCTGAGTGACAACATAAAAACAACAGCTGTGTTTCTATGTAGGGATCAATGCAGGAAACTTCTTAAGCAATCACAGCCACAGGAAGAATAAAAGATTCCTCTGTAGAGCGTAAAGCAAAAGCCTGTCTACTGCAATCGCATAATCACTCGTGTACGTCCCACAGCCGTGTAGAGTGTTAATGTAACAGCTGGATGAAAACAGATTAAACAATTCAAAAACGCTTGATGTTACATCCCTGATGGCATTTTCTAAACTGTGTTGGTGTAAGGATATTTCAGACTGATAAATTCATGCTTACCCGTGTAAGACTACAGGCTTATGTATCAATCAGAAATAACTTCAACTTGCTTTATTCTAGATTAGAAATATCAATGAAACATTTCAATCGTAAGAAAAAGAGTCGAGGGTGTTGAGATTAGCAGAGTCAGTGAGGTTAAGTTCTTGGGTGTCATCATTGATGAAAATTTGACTTGGAAATCTCATATAAATTACTTAAGAGCAAAAATAATAAAATCCATTGCAGTATTATATAAGGTAAAAGAATTTTTCAATGATAAAGCACTATTTATATTATATAATGCAATAATTGTTGCACATTTGATTTATTGTGTTGAAGTATGGGGGAAGGCATGTAAAACATTTACAAAGTCAGTTTTTATTTTGCAAAAATGAGCCATAAGAATTAGAGCCAGGAAATATTATAGTCACCCATCAAATATATTATTTTGTCAGTTAAAATTGTTGAAGTTTCATGAGTTGGTTGATTATAAGAGTTTGCTAATTATGTATAGGGCTCATAAAAATGCATTACCTTTGAACATTCAATCAAATTTCATTAAGAGGGAAAGTATTTATAATCTTAAAGGATTTGAAATGTTTGTGAAACACAAAATTCAAACAAACTTGAAAGAGAGATGTACCTCAGTTCAAGGAATAAAGTTATGGAACAACTTGGCTAACAATTATAAAAATGCTGGTTCAATTAAGTTATTTGGAAGATTGGTAAAATTTGATTTGTTGAATAAATATGAAAATACATAATAGGCATTTATACAAGCTGCTGGTTGAGTAGTTAATCTTTTTATTACCATTAGATATTTTAATTTTTTGTGTTGCTGACCACTAGGGTGTAAAATTGTTATTTATGTAAATGCAAGTATGGGTGTATATTATTTTTGTTAAATGGGGCAGATGTTAAAATATTTTTTCTTCTTTCTGTTCCCTTTCATTTAATGATTTTGTGTTGTGTTGAAAATTGTTCTGTTTTTTGATTAAATGTTTTGTTTTTTAATTAAATGAAATAAATTTTAAAAAATATGCTATGTTATTTTAAACATGGTTTCTAAAAGGACTATTGAGAGTCAACCCCTCTTCCATTGGCTTACTATGCAGATTTACCACTACAGTGAAGTCAGACTGATTTGTTAGGAAAGACAATGGCTGCATCAGATATTTTCCAGTTCACAAGGTTAAATCCTTGAGATTATCAAACAACATCCAGGGCTTCAAAAACACATTTAATCAATTTCATTAAATAGAGGAATGATTGTACATTTCTTATGTTTATTTTTTTCTGAATTTCTGATTGAATTCATCTAAGCTGCATTTGCTTCCAGAGATGTGTTGCAAGGTCAGAAGTGGGTGTTGGGAGGACAGCTGTGACACTTGATTGCAGCATCTTAGAGCCTCTCGCTCCTGTTACATGCCCTGGTCATTCATTCATCAGCCCACACATCAGATATCAGCCATCTACAAATCTAAATAACCCGATTTGCTGCCAAGTTACACAACAAGCGGTTCTTACATCAGTCTCTCCAGCAACACCACTGTAGGAAAGTGGTAAAAAGGTAAAAAAAAAAAAAAAAACACAGGAGACGTTCGAGAGAGAAAGAACAAAGTGTGTGCTTCGTCAGCACCAAAAACAGAGAGCTGAGTTTAATCCACCCCAGCAGGAGACACTGGGAATGAGGTGAGCTCCAAGTGAGCCTTAGTGCTCCTGAGGCACTTTATCTCATATTTCTGAGCTGAGTAATGACTGAGTGAAAGAGCTTACAAAAACTCCAGGCAGTAGTAGACTGGCTGTCAGCACCATAGCAGTGTCTTAACAGAGGAATGCATCACAATAAACATGGCGCTGAGGTGACCAGGACAATCAAACAGCTGCAGGAATGCAGCAAACATTTAGGTGACGTGTGACAAGAATTTTTTTCTAATATCTCCAAAGAGCTGCATGCATGCAGACATAATGATTTTGCTTCACACAATAAGGGGAGTTGCTGCTCCACAACACTGTCATCCATCCAGTCTGGGAAGATAATGGTCAAAGGAGTGAAATCAAGTTTATTTTTAAACAAAACATTGCATTTCCTATTCTGGTCTGACCAGTTGGACAGAGATGCTACTAAAGATTTTATTCTTATTCTATGCCCAACAAGAAGGGTGAGTAGAAAGCGGGAAAATGTGGCTACAAGAAGACGTGGACAAAAATATTTAAAATCAAAATTCATTAAACACTGATGAATTATCTATTCAATACCAGTAAAACGGCTAACAAATTCTTCTCAGGCTTGAAATAAAGAAGCTAAACTGAAGATTCAAAACATGCTCGAACATCTGACACTAAAACAACACTCCAGAGCTGTTCGCTCAGCTCTGGATTAGCACAGCTGGTGAACACAACTGAGTGTTCCCAAGCAGCTAAAAAAGTTCAGGAATGTTTGGAATTCTTGACATTAATCTTGACAATTTTCTACAAACTTCTAAGACGTCCTGCCACTGAGCTCAAGTGTCATCCCTAACAGAGATGAGTCAAACTCATCTCCTCCTCTTTTTAAAAACATAAAAAGAAAAAAATAAACCTTCATCAAGATCAAAAGGTATTGGATTAGGCAGCTTTGAGATGAGTGTAAATCCAGCTGAAAGGTTGCAGGGCTCACATGGTGCTCCACTCCCTGTGATGTATCGATCACAGCAGGATGGATGAGGTGAGATAAGTGAGACGGGAGGCAGCTAAAGGGCCGCAGCTCTGCGGACTGCTGTATCAACATGGATCTCCGGCATCCAGCAGCTGCTTGACTGTAAGGTGGAGCCCACTAATGAGATTACAAGACAGACATGTTTAAGACCTGACCCAGTGTAAGACAAGCCCATTTCCTGACCATTTATTTCTTCCAGTGATATATTTTTCAACGAAACTGAGAAGAAATCTCCAATGGCAATCACAAACAATAGAAATTTCTAGTGAATTCAGCCAATGGATGGAACAAGCGTTCAACTTATTACCCAACATTCTGTTATTAGTGCATACAGGAAGCAACATTATTGCTTAAGTCAAAACTGTGTGAAGTTTCTCACATCAAATATTTTTTCCCTTAACGATTCAGATGACATTTCCCATTCAATTTGATAGAGTTCCAGCAAATTGTCTTCATAAAATTCATATGGAAACATTTATATAGCACAGAAAGCAATTGACCACAAATGATCACTGCGACTTCACCATAGGTCATTATCCTACAAAATGTGGCTGCAATATATTAGAAACACTTACAATGTTTAATACTGCAACAATGATATTAGTCGCAATAAATCTGTATTTTCCTCACTTTTTCTCCTGTCATCATCTAAACCAGGTGTGGATATAAAAGCCTCAGAGAGTTTCTAAATATATTAGCATGCAAAACATGAATGCATGCACTTGAAATATAATGGTCTATGATTTATTGCAGTCCAAGTCCTTTCTACTATTAATACTGCACTTAATGATATTGCGATGATGATAAATTTTCCATACGCTGGCCAAATCTACTACCATTTATACATTTTGAAAAAATAATGTGAAAAAATATATACTTTGATCAACAATATATCTTAAAAGGAGCACAAAACACCAAAAGTCATTATGGTTAAAATATTAACTTGAATTACTAAGAGAGTTCACCTTTTGAATAAAATGAAGATAAGTTTTGTATCATTTAGTGAGATTGCAACCTCAGCTTCTTAAAATATAATACTAAATCTATTTTTATCAAACTAGATTCAACTGTATCCAACAAAATTTATGTTTAGAAAACACCAGTTTTACTTAATTAATGTCACGATGAGTTATGGCAAGGCTATATGTTGCATGACACTTGTAGAACTTCATTTGAAAAGTTCTGCCCTAAAATTATTTATGACATTTTTTCAAGCTTTTGTTGTTTAAATGAAGCCCATGTTTAGAAAAACCAGAACTGGTGGTATTACATGAAACTGAAACTTTGACCTCTTTCTCATAACTTTACTCTGATGGACCTTTTAGTCAACTTGCTCCTCTTGAAACAGAAATAAGAGAAGAGAGAGAAAAAAAAACACATCCACACCTTAAAATATGACAATGTGGACACCCACACAAGCTGCCCAGAAAGGCACAATGGTGAAAGTTAGACTGTGAAGAAAACCTGAAGATAAAACAACTTTGACACTTTGTCCTCAATACATTAATTCATAAGCCCTTCTTCAACTCTTCTTCCACCATCAGGGCAGATGGAGGCTGACTGAGAGGCCATAAGGTCTCTCTGACCTTGAAGAACTGCCAGCCCTATTAAAAATTCTTTGAGCTTGTCAGGAGGGAGACATAGACTCATTAACCTTTATTAAACGACTATGAATTTAAATGATAAACATTTGAGGAAGGATTTACCTGTCTGCTCTGCTTGGTAACAAACTGAAAATCAGTACTGAATAAATCCAAACAGAAACACTAAGAAACCAAATCAAAAAGGCATAAACTATTTTTTCCAAGTCCCTGCTGCTTTTTAAATAGACTGCAACAGATCAGGCTGGACCAAACCAACTCTGGTGCTCTGTGGGGGGAGGAATGACAGGTGGTCAAAAGGATGAATGAGAGCCGCTAGGCCGAAAAGAAAAACAGGCCACTCAGCTGGGAGGGGATGGGAGAAAAAAGCCCAGAGAGGCAGAGCAACACTAACAAGAAATAAAATGAATATTTATCACCTTAAGGCAAACCTGGCTTTCGTCCAAAGAAAAGAAAACAGGCATAAATTCTCCTGAGAAAACACCACTAAACAGGTACGGCAACATTATTCTGACCAGAAAGGTGGAAAAGGACATCTGGGTTTATTAACTCAAAATCCAACTTAGTAAAGACAATTCTCCTCTAAATGTGTTCATCAACCCAAGCCAACATTTGTAACAAACTAAAGGGGGATCCAAACTCTGTTTTAAAACTAAAATTAGAAATAAAACAAGGGGTGTCGTGTTGGTTTGTTACATGCCTCCCTGAGCTTGTAGCGCTGCACTTTATCTTGCGTTTGGCCTTCTGGTTTACCACATCACACTTCCTTTTCCTCTCATTCCTTTTTTTACCATTTACTGCCTGGTAAACACTGACACCACACCACATCAGAGAAACACTTCTACGTTTACCCTTTACCTGAGCATTCAAAAAATAAATACATAAATAAAAATAAAAAATAATTAAACCAAAAGCTTTACATGATAACACTCTGAGCTATGAAAACTATATGTCAATAAAGCAAAATGTTGTCTAGTTCAAAACTGATCAATAGGTTCAAAATGAATCTTATTGTTTAGTAATAATTTATCAACTAAAACAAAGTCTGTTTTCTTTCCCCTTTGCTCTAATAAACTAAAATCACACACTCATGATTAAAATAATCATTACATAAAAGCCAAAAGGGGCCAACATTACAGGAAATCCAACACATGATTCTATAGTTTCTAATTAAAACCCATTTTAAAAGGACTGGAACCATCCCTTTAAGAAACTCAAAAAACTAAAGCAGACTGCAGAGACTGAAGCCAAAACCTCCCAAAGTCCAAACCTTAGATTTTTTCCTATTTAAAACTTGTAGTTTTAAGCTTTTTCTGTGTTCAGACTCTGAACCATTGTGCGTTGACAGTTTTTGTTTCAAATCAGCTTAAAATAATGAGTAAATCATGTCAACATCCCCTTAAACTCTAACATATTTATAAAAGTTGCAGATTTTTACAATAAGTTATTTCTAGTTTCACCAACTGATTCGCTAAGCTGTTTATTTCATAAGGCTTAATGATTAATAAAATCAGCCAGAGGTTTAACAATATCACAGTTAAAAGTCCCCAGTGTATGCTGTCAACATGGCCAGGTGGCCCACTTTGCATACTGTGTGTGTCTGTGTGTGTGTGTGTCCTTGTCACAGAGGTTAAACACACTTGCATAAAAGAAAACAAATGTTCAATCTGCAGCTAAAATAAACAGGAAACTATTTAAATATAAAATTTGACCCTGATCAGAGAAACCTGTGTGTACGCTCCTTAAACTGAAACACGGTTGCTGACTCTATTATTAAGCCACTTCCTGACAAAGAGAAAAGGCATTTCCAGGGAGCCAATCCTCAGTGTCAGCAGGGCAAACAGGAAACAGAACTCTGACCCATCTGTGTGTCATATGACACGCACACACGCACGCGCGCACACACACACACCGTTTGAAACCCTCTGTTGCACAAACAAAAGTCACTAAAACCAGTTGGGAAAGTGGGGCAGAGATCTGGGTTTGGTTACGCCATCTGTTTGAGCTCGCTGAGCTGCAGCAAAGGCTCCGTGACAGGAACACGGAGCAGGAGAAGAAGAAATGTGGAGGAGTGCTGCGAGGACGAGCCGATTCAAGCTGAGACATGTTGATAAATGCGTGTTTCAGTCAGTAGAGCGAGTGTATCCACAGCAGACAGACAGAGAGTGGGCTTATAGGGAAACTCTACATCCAGTCTGACACTTCACATACAGAGCTCCCACCGTGCACCGAGAGGCTTAAAGTCCTAGCTTTTGTGTGTCAGCAGCACTTTGGACGAGGTGCTCTGCAAAATTACAGGGACAGAATTGTTTAGACATTTTTGTAGCTGAACTTTGAGCTAAATTTACATCAAATGCTGCACAATGGCAACACCATCCACTCCTGACTCCACTCTTCATCACTGGCTATACAAAGGCTGTAACTAAAGCCAGAAAATAAATAATTTTTTGGCACGTTTTACAGCTCTTTTGTTTGGCTCTCGTGTTGCTATTTTTGGCAACTTTTTTTTCTGGAGCAAAATTATGCTGCAAAATAAAACCCCTTTTGGAACCAAAATTTGCAGCCACAAAATACACTTTCTGAATTTCAGCATCAGTTGAATCTCTTTCTGCTCCAGCAACTCAAGCACGAGTTTAGCTAATTATTTTAAACAGGTGCTCTAATTGACATAGCATTTAACATCTAATACAGCAGTTAAATCAAACCATAACAACCTTCAGATTGGACTGGATTACCATATAAATTTAGACAGCATAGCTATGAATAAAACCCAAATTTATTTTTGATACAAAGCAATATTTTAGCCAAACTAAACAGTAACTACAAGTTTAGTTAGACACAATGGTTATGTTATCTTTGAACTACCACACCTTCAAATACTGCATGAGATCACAAACGGCTTTAACTCCATCTTTTACATCATCAGATGAGTCAGGTCTAACTCTTGCATGAAAGCTGGTGGGTGATATGCACTCCTTCAACAAATGGTAGGCCTGTCCGTTTTTTCAGGAAGGAGGGAAATATCAGGAAAAATGTAGATTATTTCCTGCAGTAAGACAGTATTTAAAAAAAACGTGATGTTAAACATTAACATGGAAGGTAACAAATATTCCAACCAGGAGTTCAAACAGACAGGTTGTTTTTTCCAATATTGTGTCATGGCGGGAAATGAGATTGCAACGTTCCAGTCTCATGTTACAACTCTGGTAAATCCTGAACAAGGAAACTCCGACATGTAATTCCACTGAACAAGCTTCTTTTTCCTGTTGTGTTAACAGCACATTTAACCATTCAATAAGTGCCTCAGAAACAATACTCTGCTACTGCATGGGATACAAAGTTGTCCTAACTTCTGTCCTGTAATGTCTGCCTGCGACTTCAGAGCCAATCATCTGAGGACGATGAGGAAGGAAACTAAATTACAGGGAGTCCTCGGGGAGTACAGCTGGACTGGACACACCCGCTGTAGCTGATATAGTGGGTATAGTTCTGTTTAGAGTTTGTCCTCAAAAAGACAGCTTGCTGTCTGTTGTGAAAGAGGCTTATGGCAGCGATACTCTGAGATCAAAAAGCAATATGTTTTTGTCAGACTTTGAACCATGACAGCTGCCCAGAGTTACTGGGAAATATACTAAATGTAGTAAAAAAAAAGTAAACAATAATTTACATGTGCTGCTTTTTCTTGAAAATAAAAATAGGATGGCAGTGAATAGAAGAAATCCCCCCATGAATAAGTTAGATAAGAAGGAAACAAAAGTAATCCTTTTTTTTATTGACTAACTTTGTGTGTGTGTGTGTGTGTGTGTGTGTGTGTGTGTGTGTGTGTGTGTGTGTGTGTGTGTGTGTGTGTGTGTGT